>RJWT010040896.1:0-12419 GCA_004365215.1 Cuniculus paca
CAAACTGCAGCCCCCACCAGGCTCCTGGTGAAGTCCCAAGGTGAAGGGCTAGGCAAAATTCACTGGTCACACCCCCAACCCAAGCCCCATTGAGAGCAGCCAGCACTAGGCTGCCCCGGGTGCATGGGTGGGGTGCTGGGAAGACCCCAGTGATACCCTGAATGTCCGTGGTGGCAGGGGCTAGGCACCAATTTCTATGGGTCTGGTCGCCCCTTACCCAGGTGCACAGCTATGTGGGGTTGGCTGTGTACACCTTGGGTGTTCCAGAGCAGCCTGGGCCATGCTGCTCCCAGTGAGTGGGTGGGGCACAGGCAGGCATGGCCCCAGGTATGCCCCAGATTTCTGTGGCCGATGGGGGATGGACACAAACTCCTACCAGTCTCTTGTTGAAGTCCCAAGCTGCTTGATGAGGCAGAGCTCGCTGCTCACGCCCCCAACTCAAGCCTGCTTAGAGCAGCTGCTGCTGGTCCACCTTGGGCATGTGGGCGGGGTGCTGGAGGATGCCAGGGATGCCCCAAACGTCTGTGGCAGGCTGGTGTTGGGCGCCGATCGCTATGGGTCTGGTCGCCCTTTCCCCAGGTGCACAGCTAGGTATGGTTGGCTGTGAACACCCAGGGTGCTCTGGAGCCACCTGGGCCATGCTGCTCCTGGTGAGTGGGTGGGGCACAGGTAGGCAGGGCCCCAGGGATGCCCCAAAGGTCTGTGGCCGATGGATGGGGGATGGACAAAAACTCCTACCAGTCTCTTGGCGAAGTCCCAAGCCGCTCGGCAAGGCAGGACACAGGTTTGTTTTTAACATTTGCCTTACAGTACGGCAGATTGCATAAAGATGGCTATACACCCCTGTACAATGACTCCCCAAAATATTTCATGTGTATCATCAGAAAGCACTCCATGGGAGAAGTGTAACTGAATGTTAGAAATGATTCTGCAGTGTGGAAATAAGGGTGGAGAAAACTTTATGTGTTGTGATATCTATGCCCATAGAAATGAATGGGAGCAAATGGATTTCTCCCACTCTTTTGCAATGAAAGCTGCAACAGCTAAATCAAATTCAGCATAACTTTAGCTAAGAGAATTCAACATGTCTGCACACTGGCAAGACTGTGCTTCTTTCTATATCAGAGAGGCACACATTTCTTTTTTGGATTTGCCTTGCTGAAAGGAAGATTACATAGAGATGTGTATTCACCCCGGTGAAACAAAATTTCCAAGAACTTGTGGTGTGTATCCCCAGAAAGAACTCCATGGGAGAGTTCACCATTACAAATGACTCTGCTGTGTGGAAATGAGACAGGAAACAACTTTATGTGTTGGGCTATGTAGGCCAATAGGATTGAACAGGAGGAAATGGCTTACTGCCACTCTTGCCAGGAAAGTTGCAAGAGCTAAATCAAATTCAGAATAACTTCAGCTCAGAGAATTAACATTTCTGCACACTGGGGAAGCTGTGCTTCTTTGTATACAGGAGAGGCTCACGTTTGTTCTCGGGATTTGTGTTATGAAGGGCAGACTCAGTAGAGATGACAATTCAACCATGTGTAATGAAACTCTCCAGAACTTGTGGTGTGCTTCCCCATAAAGAACTCCATAAGAGAAGAACAACTCAACATTAGAAATTATTCTGCTGTGTGGAAATAAGAGTGGAAACAACTTTATGTTTTGGAGATCTAGGCCCTTTGGAATGAAAGGGAGGAAATGGCTGAGTACCACACTTTTGCCAGTAAAGGTGTAACAGCTAAATGAAAGTCAGTATAACCTCTGCTCAGAGAAGTCAACATGTCGGCACCATGGGGGGTGTGTCGGGTTCTTTCTATATGGGAGAGGCTCACCTTTGTTGTCGAGATTTGCATTACAAAAGGCAGACTCCATAGAGATAATTCAACCATGTGCAGCGAAACTCCCCAGAATTTCTGGTGCATTTCCACAGAAAGAACTCCAGGGGAGAAGTATAACTCAACATTAGAAATGATTCTGCTGTGGGGAAATAAGTGTGGAAACATCTTTATATTTTGGGCCACGTAGGCCCTTAAGAATGAATGGGAGGAAATGGTTTACTACGCCTCTTTTGCCAGGAAAGCTGCAACAGCTAAATCAAACTCAGTATAACTTCAGCTCAGATAACACAACATTTCTGCACACTGAGAAGGCTGTGCTTCTTTCTATATGGGAGAGGTACACGTTTGTTTTCTGGAATTGCCTTACAGAAAGGCAGATTGCATAGAGATGACTATTCTACCATGTGCAACAAAACTCCCCTGAACTTGTGGTGTGTTTCACCAGAAAGAACTCCATATGAGAAGTGTAACTGAACATTAGAAATGATTCTGCTGTATGGAAATGAGAGAGGAAACAACTTTATGTGCTGGGCCACCTAGGCCCATAGGACCAAATGTGAGCAAATGGCTTAATTCCACACTTGCCAGGAAAGTTGCAAGATCTAAATCAAATTCAGTGTAATTTCAGCTCAGAGAAATCAACATGTTTGCACAGTGGGGAGGCTGTGCTTCTTTGTGTAGTGGAGAGGCTCACTTGTGTTTCTTCATTTGCATTACGAAAGTCAGACTCCACAGAGATGTGTATTCAGTCCTTTTCAATGAAACTCCCCAGAAGTTTTGGTGCATTTCCCCAGAAAGAACTCCACAGGAGAGGTATAGCTAAGTGTTAGAAAATATTCTGCTTTGTGAAAATGGAAGAGGAAACAACTTTATGTGTGGGGCCTTCTAGGCTCCATAGGAGTGAAATGGAGGAAATGGCTTAGTATCACTATTGCCAAGAACACTGCAACAGCTAAATCACATTCAGCATAACTTCAGCTTAGAGAACTCAACATGTCTGCACATTGGGGAGGCAGTGCTTCTTTGCATACAGGAAAGGCACAGGTTTATTTTCTGGATTTGCCTTACTGAAAAGCAGATTGCATGGAGGAGACTGTTGAGCCCTCTGGAACGAAATTCCTCAGAACTTGTCTTGTCTTTCCCAGAAAGGACTTCATGAGAGAAGCATAGCTCGATGTTAGAAATGATTCTGCTGTGTGGAAATAAGAGTGGAAACAATTTATGTGTTGGGCAACCTTGGCCCAGAGGAATGAATGTGAGGTAATGGCTTACTACCACTCCTTTGCCAGGAAAGCTGCAACAGCTTAATCAAACTCAGTATAACTTCAGCTTAGAGAACTCAACATGTATGCACAATGGGGAGGCTTTGCTTCTTTCTAAATGGGAGAGGAACATGGTTTTTTCTGGATTTGCCTTCCTGAAAGGCAGATTCCATAGAGATGACTATTCATCACTGCACAATAAAACTCCCCAGAACTTTTGGTGTTTTTCCCCAGAAAGAACTCCATGGGAGAAGTAGAACTCATTGTTAGAAAAGTTTTTGCTGTGTGGAAAGAAGAGTGGAAACAACTTTATGTGTTTGGCCATTGAGGCTTGTACGAATAAAATATAGGAAATTGCTTACTACCACTATTTTTCCAGGAAAGCTGCAACAGCTAAATCAAACGCAGTATAAGTTCAGCTCTTTGAACTCCTCATGTGTGCACACAGGGGGGTGGAACTTCCTTGTATAAGGGAGAGGCACACTTTTTTTCTGGATTTGCCTTTTGGAAAGGCATATTGCATAGAGATGACATTTGACCCTTTTGCAAAGAAACTCCCCAAAACTTGTGGTGTGTTTGCCTAGAAAAAACTCCATGGGAGAAGTATAACTCAATGTTAGAAATGATTCTGCTGTGTGGAAATGAGTGGAAAGAACTTTATGTGTTGGGCGCTCTAGGCCCATAAGAATGAATGGGAGGAAGTTGTTTACTAGCACTCTTTGCCAGAAAAGCTGCAATGGCTATATCAAACTCAGCAAAATTCAGCTCAGAGAAATCAACCTGTCTGCACACTTGGGCAGTTGTGTTTCTTTCCATACAAGATAGGCACTCGTTTGTTTTCTTTAATTGCCTTACTGAAAGGAAGATTGCTTAGGATGACTGTTCACTCCTTTGAAACGAAACTCTCCAGAACTTCTGGTTTGCTTCCCCAGAAAGAACTTCTTAGGAGAAGTAGAAATCAAAGTTAGAAATCATTCTGCTGTGAGGAAATAAGGGTGGAAACTACTTTATTGTTGGCCAAATAGGCCATTAGGAATGAATGGGAAAAAAAGGTTTACCACCAATTTTCTGCCAGGAAAGCTGCAACAGCTAAATCAAACTCTGTATATCTTCAGCTCAGAGATCTCAACATGTCTGCACACAGGGGAGGCTGTTCCTCTTTCTGTAAGGGAGAGGCACACATTTGTTTTCTGCATTTGCCTTACTGAAAGGCAGATGGCATAGAGATGACATTTTCAACTCTGTGCAATGTAACTAGCCACAACTTGTGGTGTGTTTCCCCAGAAAGAACTCCATAGGAGAAGTTCAACTCAAAGTTAGAAATGATTCTGCTGTTTCGAAATAAGTCTGGAAACAACTTTATCTGTTGCACCATCTAGGCCCATAGGACTGAAAGGGAGGCAAAGCATTACTACCACTCTTTTGCCAGGAAAGCTACAACAGCTAAACCCAACTCAGTATAAGTTAAGCTCAGAAAACTCAAGATGTCTGCGCACTGGAGAGGTTGTTCTTCTTTCTATATGGGAGATGCATGCGTTTTTTTTCTGGATTTGACTTAGGGAAAGGCAGATTCCATAGAGATGAGTCTTCACCCCCAGCAACGAAAGTCCTCAGAAATTGTGGTGTATTTCTTTAGAAAGAACTCAATGGGAGAAGTAGAACACAATGTTAGAAATGATTCTGCTGTGTGGAAATTAGAGTGGAAACAACACTATGTGTTGGGCCATCTGGGCCCTTTGGAATGAATGGAAGGAAATGGCTAACTAGCACTCTTTTGCCAGGAAGCTAAAACAGATAAACTCAGGAAAATTCAGCACAGAGAAATCAACATGTCTGCACAATGGGGAAGCTGTGCTTCTTTCTGTAAGGGAGAGGCACATGTTTCTTTGCTGGATTTGCATTAGTGAAGGGTAGATTGCATAGAGATGTCATTTCAACTCTGTGGAATGAAACTCCCCAGAACTTGAGGTTTGTTTCCCCAGAAAGAGCTCCATGGTAGAAGTAGAACACAATGTTAGAAATGATTCTGCTGTTTGGAAATAAGAGTGGAAACAACTTTTTGTGTTGTGCCATCTTGGCCCTTAGGAATGAATGGGAGGAAACTCCTTACTAGAACTGTCTTGCAAGGAAAGCTTCAACAGCTAAATCAAACTCAGTATAATTTCAGCTCAGAGAACACAACATGCCTGCACACAGGGGAGGGTGTTCTTCTTTCTATAAGGGAGGGCCATGCATTTATTTTCAGTGTTTTCCTTTTGGAAATGCAGATTGCACAGAGATGACTATTCACCGTGGTGCAAAGAAAGTCCCCAGAACTCGTGCTGTGTTTTGCTAGAAAGAACTCCATGATTGAAGTATAATTGAACGTTAGAAAAGATTCTGCTGTGTGAAAATAACAGTGGAAACAACTTTATGTGTTGGGCTATCTAGGCCCATCGGAATGAAAGGGAGGAAAGGGCATAGTACCACTCTTTTGCCATGAAAGCTACAACAGCTAAATAATACTCAGTATAACTTCAGCTCAGAGAACTCAACATGTCTGCACACTGGGGAGGTTGTGCTTCATTCTATATGGGAAAGGCACACTTTTGTTTTTTGGATTTGCCTTTGTGAATGGCAGATTGCAGAGAAGACTATACAACCCTGTGCAACGAAACTCCCCAGAACTTCTGATGTGTATCCCCAGGAAGAACTCCATGGGATAAATAGAACTCAACATTAGAAATGATTCTTCTGTGTGGAAATAAGTCTGGAAACAACTTCATGTGTTGGGTCATCTTGGCCCATAGAAATGAATGGGAGGAAAAGGTTTATTTCCACTGTTTTATCCAGGAAAGCTGCGACAAATAAATCACACTCTGTATAACTTCAGCTCAGAGAACTCAACATGTCTGCACACTGGTTAGGCTGTGGTTCTTTCTATATGGCAGAGACACACGTTTGTTTTCTGGATTTGCCTTACTGAATGGCAGACTTAATAGAGATGACTGTTCACCCCAATGCAACGAAACTCCCCAGAATTGTTGTGTGTGTTCCCAAGAACTTCGTGGAGATATAGACTTCAATGTTAGAAATCATTCTGCTTTGTGGAAATAAGTGTATAAACAACTTTACGTGTTTGACTATCTAGGCTCATAGGAATGAATGAGAGGCAAATGCTTACTACCACTCTTTTGCCTGGAAACCTGCAACAGGTAAATCAAACTCAGTATAAATTTAGATCTGATATTTCAACATGTCTGCAAACTTCGGAGGCTGTGCTTCTTTGTATGTGGGAGATTCACACGTTTCTTTTCAGGATTTGCCTTACTGAAAGGCACATTGCCTAGAGATGACTATTCACCCCTGTGCAACGAAACTCCCCAGAACTTGTGGTGTGTTTCTCCAGAATGAACTCCAAGGGAGAAGTAAAACTCAAAGTTACAAATAATTCTGCTCTGTGGAAATAAGTGTTTAAACACCTTATGTGTTGGACCATCTAGACACTTAAGAATGAAATGGAGGAAAAGGACTGCTACCACTTTTTGCCAGGAAAGCTGCAACAGCTAAATCAAACTCAGTATAACTTCAGATCTGAGAATTCAACATGTGTGTACAGTTTGGAGGCTGTGCTTCTTTCTATGTGGGAGAGGCACACAGTTGTTTTCTGGATTTGTATTACTGAAAGGCAGATTGCATAGAGATGACTATTCACCCCTGTGTAACAAAACTCCCCAGAACTTGTGGTGTGCTTCCCCAGAATGAACTCCATGGGAGTAGTAGATCTCGCTGTTAGAAATGATTCTGCTCTGTGGAAATAAGAGTGGAAACATCTTTATGTGTTCGGCCATCTAGGGCCATAAGAATGAAATGGAGGAAATGGTGTACAACCACTCTTTTGCCTGGAAAGCTGCAACAGCAAAATCAAACTCAGTATAACTTCAGTTCAGAGAATTCAACCTGTCTGCACACTGCGGACGCTGTGCTTCTTTCTATATGGGAGAGGCACATGTTCATTTTCTGGATTTGCCTTATTGAAATGCACATTGCATAGATATGACTATTCACCCCTGTGCAACGAAACTCCCCAGAACTTGTGGTGTTTCCCCAGAAAGAACTCCATGGGAGAAGTAGAGCTTAACATTAGAAATGATTCTGCTGTGTGGAAATAAGAGTGGAAACAACTTTATGTGTTGGGCCATCTAGGTCCCTATGAATGAATGGGAGGGAATGGCTTACTACCACTCTTTTGCCAGGAAAGCTGCCGCAGCTAAATCAAACTCAGTATAACATCAGCTCAGAGAACTCAGCAAACTCAGATAACTCTGCTCAGAGAAGTTGCAAAGTGTGAAGGCTGTGTTTCTTTCTATATGGGAGAGGCAAACGTTTGCTTTCTGGATTGGCCTTAGTGAAAGGCATATTGCATAGAGATGAGTATTCTCCCCTGTGCAACGAAACTCTCTAGATCTTGTGGTTTGTTTACCCAGAAAATACTCTATGTGAGAAGTTGAACTCAACATTAAAAATGATTCTGCTTCACTCACTGGGTGCAGCATGGCCACAGCTACTCCAGATATAGCTTGGGTCTGGGGCGACTGCAATGTACCCCACCTCTCTGTGCACCTTGGGAATGGGTCTCAAGACCCATAGAAATCTGTGTCCAGCCCCTGTCATGCACGGTCATTTGTTGCATCCTTTGGGTCCTCCCTGCACTCTGCCTGCTCACCTGAGGTGGCCCTGCGGCAACTGTTCTGAGCCTGGCTTGAATTTGGGATGCAACCAGCGAGTTTTGCCTGGCCATGCAGCTTGGGACTTCACCCAGAAACCAGTAAGAGTTTGTGTTGATCTTCCATTGGCCACAGATGTTCGGGGAGTCCCTGGGGCCCTGCCTACCTGCAACCTGCCTACTCACTGGAAGCAGCATGGAGGCAGCTGGTCTGACCTGCCTTGGATCTGGGGTGAGTGCAGCGAACCCCACCTAGCTGTGCACCTTGGGAACAGGTGACAAGACCCATAAAAATCTGTACCATGTCCCCACTCACAATGGACATTTGGGGCATCCCTGTGGTCTTCCCTGAACCCTGCCCTCTCGCCCATGGCAGCCCAGCAACAGCTTCTCTGTGCCTGGCATGAGTTGTGGACGTCACCAGCATATTCCACCCAGCTATTCAGCTTGGGACTTTGCCAGGCGCCAGGTGGGTGTTTGGGTTTGTGTCTGTCCCGATTGGCCTGGGCCATTCAGGGCGTCTCTTGGGTCCTGCCTAGGCCACATGTATTCACCCTGATTGGCCTGGGAGCCACTTCTCTGGGCCTCACTTGGGTAGGGGCATGCACAGTGAATTCCACCAGGCTGTGCAGCTAGGGACCTTGCCAACAGACAGGTAGGAGTCTGTGCCTCTCCCCCATTGGCCCAGGAAGTTCAGAGCTTCCCTGGCATCCTACTTGGGCTCCACCCAGACACCACCCAGCATCAGAACAGCCACAGTGGTAGTCTTGGCTGGAGCTGAAGGTGGGATTTGAGAGCACCAAGTAGCCTTGGTACCTCAACTGTGCACATTGGATTCACTTCGCCCAGTGGAATACAGGAAAATGACAAAACAAAAGAGCAAAATGCAATCTTGCACCTCCAGTCCTTCCCAAACAAGCCAAAGAGGCATGGACATAGAAGAAAATATGAGCCACACACCTGAAACTTCTGAAATGTTAGCAACTGAAATAAACAACTCTATGAAACTTTAAAGAAACTGAGGTTAGAAATGATTTCCCAGGTAAAACAAGAGATGATAAACATAATGAAAGAAATGCTAAGCATATCTAAAGAAGATATAGTTGGAAAAATAGAGGAACACTGCAAAAGGATGGAAACCTTGAATGAAGAACACAAGAAAGAATTATTAGAATGCATGAAACAGATTCAAAGAGATATCCAGGAAATGCACAATGCCATTGAAAGCTGGCAAAGCCACCTCAATGAATGTGAAAATAGAATTTCAGACCTCGAAGACATGATGGCATCTAGTGAGGAAGAAAGGAAACATCTTTTAAAAATAACAAGGAATCAGGAAATAGCAAGTCAGCAGTTGCAAGATGAAGCAAAGAAAAACAATATAAGACTGATAGGTGTAAAGGAAAAAGGAGAAAACACAAATGATATAAAATCACTATTTAAAGATGTCATAGCTCAAAATCTCCCAAACATGGGAAAGGAAACCGATATACATAAAAGTGAAGCATATAGAACTCTAACTACCCATAACCAAAATAAATCAACACTCAGACATATAATTATCAGCATTCCAGAAATTCAACATAAGAACAGACTATTAAAAGCTGTGAGAGAAAAGAAGCAAGTCACCTATAAAGGAAAGCCCATCAGAATCACAGAAGACTTCTCAACACAAACAATGAAGTCAAGAAGAGCATGGAGTGAAGTATTTCAAGTCCTAAAGGAAAACAACTTCCAACCCAGACTGATGTACCGTGAAAAACTGCTTCAAAATTGATGGAGGAATAAGATACTTCCATGAAAAGAGCAGGTGAAGAACTTCATGACCAAAAAAGAACCTGGCAAAGAATACTGAATGATATTCTAGATGGACATGAAAATAGCTACAATGTCAAAAATATCAACACAAGAAGAACACCAAGCAGGGGAAAAAATTAAGCAGAGGGAAAAGGTAAAGAAACCACTGCAGAAAGATATCGTGACTAAAACAAGCCAGTATATATGAGTTATAACCATAGATGTAAATGGCCTCAATTCACCAGTTGAAAGGAACAGACTGGCAGAATGGATCAAGAAACAACATCCTACCATAAGTTGTCTACAAGAAACCAATCTAACCCAAAAGGAAATACATAGACTGAAAGTCAAAGGATGAAAAAGAATGCTCCATGCAACAGGAACCCAGAAAAAAGCAGGGGTAGCTATTCTGTTCACAGATGATGTGAACTTCAAACAAATAATGGTCAAAAGAGATAAAGAAGGTCACTACATACTGGTTAGGGGAAAACTCCAAGAGGAAGAAATAACAATCTTAAATATATATGCACCCAATATGGGAGCACCCAACTATATAAAACAAATATTAATAGAAATGAAAAATCAAATAAGCAATAGCACAATTATAACAGGAGACCTTAACACACCCTTGACTCAAAGAAACAGATCAACTAGACAGAAAATCAGCAAAGAAATAACAGAACTGAATGAAACCTATCAACAAATGGGCCTGGTAGATGTCTACAGAGTTTTCCACACAACAACATCAGAGTATACATTCTTCTCAGCTTCACATTTTACATTCTCTAGAATAGACCATATATTGGCCCATAAAACATGCTTAAATAAATGAAAGGATTTGAAATTATCCCATGCATACTATCTGATCACAGTGCCATCAAACTGGAAATTAACGACAAAAGAAATTACAAAAACCCCACAAACACCTGGAAATTAAGTAGCACACTCCTGAACAATCAGTGGGTCACAGAGGAAATTAAAGAAGAAATTAAACAATATCTACAAGCAAATGAAAATACAAACACAACTTATTGGAACCTGTGGGATGCAATGAAAGAAGTCCTCGGAGGGAAAATCATTGCAGTGAATTCCCACATCCGGAAAATGAAACGAATGCAAACAAACAATCTGATGTTACACCTGAAACATCCAGAAAGAGAAGAACAACCCAACCCAAAGAAAAAAAAGAAGCAAGGAAATTGTAAAGGTCAGAGCCGAAATTAATGCAATTGAGACTAAGAAAACAATACAAAGAATCAATGAATCAAAGATCTGGATCATTGAAAGAATAAATAAAATTGATAAGCCGGTAGCCAACCTTATTTAAAAAAGGAAAGAGAAAACTCAAATCCATGCAATAAGGAATGAAAAGGGTGAAATCACTACAGACCCTGTGGAAATACAGAAAATCATTAATTCCTACTTCGAAAATTTTTATTCTCATGGGTTCAATGACACCGAAGACATGGACTGATATCCAAAAACATATCAATTACCAAAACTGCACCAAGAAGATGTAAAACTACTGATTAATCCAGTGTCAGATAATGAAATCAAAAAGGTAATTAAAACCTTACCAACCAAGAAAAGTCCAGTCCTGATGCTTTCACAGCTTAGTTGTAGAAGAAATTCAAGGAAGACTTAATGCCAACACTTCTCAAACTCTTCAATGAAATCGAAAGGGAAGGAAGTCTCCCTAAGTCATTCCTGGAAGCAGGTGTTACACTAATACCAAAACCAGAGAAAGACTCATCCAAGAAAGAGAACTACACAGCAATCTCTCTAATGAACATAGATGCAAAAATCCTCAATACAATACTGGCAAACAAAATACAGCAAGTCATCAAGAAGATCATACAACATGACCAAGTGGGATTCATTCCAGGAATGCAAGGATGGTTCAACATATGCAAATCAATAAATGTAATACACCATATCAACAGAGGCAAAGATAAGAACCACACGGTCATCTCAATAGATGGAGAAAAAGCTTTGATAAAGTCGAACACTCTTTCATGATAAGAACCCTGCAGAAAATTGGAATAGATGGCCTTTACCTCAATCTGATAAAAGCCATCTATGACAAACCAACAGCCAGTATCACATTAAATGGTGAAAAACTCAAAGCTTTCACTCTAAAATCGGGAAAAGGCAAGGATGTCCACTTTCACTGCTCCTATTCAATATAGTGCTTGAAACATTAGCCAGAGCAATTAGACATGAGACAGAAATAAAAGGAATAAGAATAGGAAAAGAAGAAGTTAAATTATCACTATTTGCAGAAGACAGGATACTCTACATAGAAGACCCACAAAAATCCATGGAAAGATTTCTGGATGTCATAACCAAATTCAGTAATGTAGCTGGATACAAAGTCAATACTCAGAAATCAGTTGCATTCCTGTACACAAACAACAAATGCACTGAGAAATAAGAGAAAGCAAACCCTTTACAATAGCATCCAAAAAAATGAAATACTTAGGAATCAACCTAATAAAGGAAGCAAAACATCTATTCAATGAAAATTACAGTACTGTGAAAAAAGAAATTGAAGAGGATCTCAGAAAATGGAAAGACATTCCATGCTCATGGATAGGAAGAACAAACATTGTGAAAAAGGCCATTCTCCCAAAATTATTATACAGATTTAATGCAATTCCCATCCAAATACCATTAGCATACCTCACAGATCTAGAGAAATCATTCTTAAAATTCATCTGGAACCACAAAAGACCCAGAATAGCAAAGGCACTTCTGGGCAGCAAGGGCAGGACAGGAGGCATCACAATCCCAGACTTGAAATTATGCTACAAAGCT
>RJWT010040897.1:0-12424 GCA_004365215.1 Cuniculus paca
GGGAACATCCCCACCCATCCTGCTCACTGCTACTGCTCTGGACGCCAGCACTTCTCTGCTCAGGGATCCCAGCCACTGCATTAGACCCTCTCTCCTATCACAACTGCCTCTCTTCTACTGCCTCCCTCCCATTACTATTTACTCAACTCTCTGGGCAAAACAAACAGACAGACAAAAAAACAATGAAAAGCAAACTAAAACCTCCTATAGCTGCAGCCTTCTCTTTTCCTTTGCAGCAAACACCTGGAAGACCTTACCACCACTCACTGTTTACAGTTCTCTGCCTCTACTCACTCGCAGTTCAACCACTGCAAACCGTTTCCCAGCCCAGCTCCTGCACAGAGACCATTCTCATCTAGGTCCCCAGTGTCTTGACACTGCTGATAGACACCTGGCCATCCATCTCCTTCTTCACCATTCCGAAGTGTTCGCCATTGCCAAGCACTTTCCTCTCCTCCCGACTGGTATGACATCACACTCTGGTTTTGTTCTGACCTCTCTGTACCATCCTCTCCTGGATTTTCTTAGGGTTTTTATCCTGACTGTCCCTTAAATAATGATGTTTCTCAAAGGTCATTCCTTGGCCCTTTCTTCACACTTTAAGCTTGCTTTTGACCCTAAATCTTATGTGCATGTTCCATGGGCACCTCATTATCAATATGAGAGGAGGCAGTGAGAAACACTCTTTTCCAATATTCTATATATACAGCCAGTACTCCATATCCACATCATTGTTCTCTATTTCTTTCATGTGTAGTAGAAGGGTCACTGGCTTTGCTTTCAAATTCCAACTGCTTCTTAATTAGCTGTGTGACTCAGGGAAAGTTACTTTCTCTGTGAACAGAGATTTCACATCTATGTAACATCTATCTTGTAGTACTGAATAGACCAAAGAGATAAATAAATGAATGAGATGCCATCTAACAGTGCCAGATACCTCGTAGATATCCCAACAATTAGCTTTCTTCTACTTTCCCTTTTATGGAAGCTACTCCATTTCCCCAACTACAGAACCCATCCCCCACCTGCGGTTTCCCTTGCTGAGGTTTTAATTACCCATGGTCAACCACGGTCCAAAAATATTGAATGGAAACTTCCAGAAATAAACAGGTCACCACTTGCAAACTGCACGCCAATCTGAGGGCTATTTGAACACAAGCTCTGTGATACCATGATAGTCAATTCACTAACCAAGAGGGCTGTCACCTACCTCCCGCTGCTGTCTCCACAGATGCTCGCACAGATGCTCTCATCTCCCTAGCCAAGTCCTCATGCATGGAACCTTTTTGCTTCATTGAGCTCTACACCCTAATTTGGGCCCCTGTGACCTTCCTCTAACATACATTGCTTCACCCCAACCTAATGACATTAGGACCCAAATCCTTCAGGAAGAAGAAAATAAACAGGAGAAATCTTCACTTTTACTAACTGGCACAAATTCCGTCTTCTGGGGTCCCTGGAATAAATACAATTAATTCATATTCGAGTACTTGAGGCTGGTGATCATACTCTCTATCCTCTTCCAACACTCCTGAAATATCATGTCAAGTGTCCTCACTGTGTATAGCATTCTTTTCTGAGTGAATTCCATTCTGGCCCCATAGCTTATAAACATAGAGAGCAGGTACTCTTGACTGCTTACTCAATATCCTATTCTCATCCTACAATTCTTTCCTCCCTAAAAGAAAGTATCTTTGTTCAGGTATCAACCTCATTCCACACAGACATGTACTGCAGGAGACATGAACTCTATCCTCGGCTCCCAACTAGTCTAAACTAACCATGATAACCACCTCCTCTTACCAGTAGTGTGTTTAGTAATGGACATGTAACCAAATGCTGATCGACAAAATTGGGGAAGTCTTCTGGGGATTTCCTAAGAAAGCAGCACAAGACACAGAGAACTTCTCTCCTTCTTCTGGACGTCACAGTGTCTGGATGGGATGGATGCACAGACTACAACAACCATCTTCCACCAGCCCCATGATGGAAGCAGTGCATCACGAAGCACAGACAGAGACCTAGCCCTCACAGACTAGCAGGAGCCTCTTTTATCACTAGACTTCTTGCTGCATAAGATAAAATGCTCCCTTTCTGTTTTTATGGTCAGGTTTTCCTTGTAGTTGCAGCCAGAGGCATTTTAACTGATACAGAGTGATACTGGGAACTACTCACCCTTCAGGATAGAAGGAATGAGCCAGAGTAGAACTCCTAAGTTTCTGTATTTCCTCTGATACAACACAGGTCAGTGTTGCATAATATGCATAATACAGTACAGAAACTAAACCCTCGGTTGCTCAGTCCTGTTATGGTACTTTGAACTTGTATTGTTGAATTATTGTCCTTCAGTAGAAATTTGAAGGTTTACTACATTGTTACCTTTTCCATTGTTTCAACCTGTTCAGTCATTAACAATAATGTCTTATAAGTGAAATAATAAAGGAAGGTGGAGAGTCACTATCCCTAAACCAATAGAGCCATGAAGAAAGGAAAAATGAAAAAACAAAAGCAGAGTTGTGAAACGGGTGATTTCTGTTCCAGTATTAACTGTGCCACTATACTAGTGAAGAGTCTGGACCAGTCAAATGCAGTCTGATTCCAAACCTCATGCATTTGTTCAGTAGTAAGAAGCCTCACTTTTGGCATTAAAATTCTGTGATTCAGGGACTTCATCAGAGAAATTCAGGGCTCAGAATTCCTCTCTTGCTTGAAACACAAAATTAAAAAAAAGAAACCTTGTCAAATCAGTTTATAGTCTATTAGTCATTACCAAGATTTACTTATTTCAAATCAGCAAAACACTTGCTGCAACTCAAGAAATAGCTTTGTTACACAGAGAGATCACATCAGGACTATATTTGTGTTTACTATCACTAAAGGAAACGTAGAAAACAATTGTCAAATCTTCACTCAATTCACCAATCTGATAAAAACAAACATTCGAAACAGCTACTGGAGCTGGGGATTCTGGCAGTGAAATTTAAGAAACCCTAGATACTTAAAAGTATGGTGTCATCTTGTTGCAGGAGTGTAAAGCCTTCAACTGCTTCCCAATGTGCTCAGAATCTGAATCCTTCATTTTCCCAACCATTTGGCAAAATGGATGGATGCCTCCGGCTCCACCATCACCTGTCCCTGCTCTGCCTCCCCACTGCACCCAGGGACTCCAGCCTCACCGAATGCCTTTTAGTTCCTAAATTACACCAAGAGTCTAAGCATAATATTTCCTGTTCTTTGCACATGTGATTAATTCTGCCTCGCCTAGACCTTCCCTATCTGTTTCTCCCACCCCACAGATTACTCATCCCTCTGATCTCTCAAAGCCAACTTCCCCATAAAATGTCTTCTTTGTAGCACACTCATACACCTGCATACACACCATATCCATTTCCCCTCCGAGGCAACCCTGCTGCTTCCCCTCATGGCTCATAATTCCTTTTCTAATTATCTCTTTGTCTCTTTACCAGTGTGTCCCCCTGCTGGATGGTTGCCTCTGTGAGAGGGTCTGAGTAGACTCCTACACCCCAGAAAAGAATGATGACGACGGGGAGGCCATCAGTCTTTCAAAGGTATTTTAATGACGTGGAAAACACTGAAAATATTATACTACCTAAGAAAGCAGTTTACAAAACTACACACTGTGCTGAGCATGACAGCACTCACCTGTCATCCCAGGCACTATGGAGGCGGAGACAAGAGGACTACAGGTGATAGGCCAGCCTGGGAAACACAGCAAAATCCTACACTGTATAAGGGGAAAGATTCCAAAATTTAAAATACATACACTTATATAGGCATATAAAAGATTAGAAAGAATATACATCAAGGTATTAACAAGGATGGTAAGGTTATACTTTTTTGTACGAAGACTCTAGGGGTAGAAAAATAATACATAATGTAGCAAAAAGTAGAAAGCCACTTCATAGGGTGAAAAATGTGACTATCAAATCGATTCAATAACTACAACAGAACTATGAACACTGATTATTAGGATGCTATATTTGTTAAGTGACAGCCAGCTCACACTACAGTCACACCCCATTTAACTTCAATAGAACGCAAGTGTGGAATGAAAAAATATTAGCTTAGGATAGTGACAGAGAACCTTTTAGAGCTTTCAATGTTAACAAGTAGCCCAGTATGGCATGGCACGTATGCTATAGGTTTGCCACTGCTGGTCTAGGATAATGGGTGCTAATAACCTGACTGTACATGAGAATCCCCAGGAATTTGTGACTCACAGTCAATCAGAATTTCCAGAGTTCAGGAAATCTTCTACAACTTAGGTAATGCTTATACAAAGATGAATTTTAAAACTACCAGTCCAGGATAAATCAAGAATTTAGAGAAGAGGTTCCATTTTAGTAAAGGTTTAGGACAAAGCAGGAATCTAAGAAGTAACGATATAAACGGTAACAGATTCTGCCAATAGCAGCTGCCTACCACAAATCAGCAAACAATCATAAAGTGCACCCTGTAGAAAAATCCACTCATCATGCTTTTAGTCTGTTCAACCACACACATAATTCAAATACCAAGGGCAGTAACGAATTTTAGAGTGGCACCTTATACCTACTTAGAACTCAGCTTTGGCCTACTTGTCTCTCCATCCAAACACACCAAAGCAAAAAGGGGGAGAAAAGAAAGGAAAAAAAATTTCAAAGCAGAAAAAATAAAACCAGGCATCTTAGGGGGTTGGGGATGTGGCTCAGTGATAGTGTACTTGCCTAGCAAGTACAAAGCCCTAGATTTGATTCCCAGCACACAGAAACCAAAAACAGCAATAAAACCCCCACGTCTCACAACTCATGTCCTATAACCAGTATATGCAAAACAACCCCTTAGTCTCATGAGAATGTATTAACTCCTTTCTTCTACAACCTTATAATGCGCTCAGCTGACCCAGAATGGATTAGATTTGTAAATTAAGAGGCAAAGGGAATTCTCAGGGAAGTACACGCAAGAAAACTACAGAAACTTAACTACATACTAAGTTAAATTATTTAGACCAATTGGGTGTGGAACAAAACATTACACATATGTCATTAGATATCACAGAAACAAAAAATTTATGATTATGGTCATGATAATCTAAGACATTAAGAAAAAAATTAAATCACATTTTTATATTGTGCTCAAAGAAGCAAAAATGAGAGAGTATCAATATCTGAGCACCCTCAAAGTATTAAGAACAATAAGCAACCCGCCTCTAATTTCAATTGATGCAATAATCTTGTAATGTAGGAATCAGTCCTATTTCAAAACAGGGTCATGAAGGCTCCAAGAATTGAGGCAAGTTAAGTAATACAGGATAGAGTACAGACTTTTTTAACTTCAGGTACCTGAAATACTTCCTTTGCTCCTTATTTTATACTGTGCTGCTACTTGTTAAATAATTTTGGTTGGAAGTGTGTGTGTGTGTGTGTGTGTGTGTGTGTGTTGGGGGGTGTGATTTTTATAAAGCTCTCTGGAAAGCAATCATCTGTAACACTACTTTGCAAGCTGCTCTTTTCAATGTGATAGGATTTTCTTCCAAATGAAAAATTCCGTGGAACTCCAATACCACACAGAAGCAGAAGTGGTCTGGTGAAGGCAGTAGAAAGCCCAAAGCCTGCTGCACCCCTACCTTGAATCCATGCCTGCCTCTTTAGGTACCTTATTAGCCAGCAACACAAAGCTATATAAAGCATCATAATGTTGTGAAAAGTTTGGGAGTGTAGTAAAAATGCTGCCAGAGTGAGTAGCAGCACCATAAGCCTGCTCAAGACGTACAGTGCCACTAAAATGTGTCCCTCTCATCAGATCACAGTAGGCTTCACATTTCTTGAGTTCTACAAATCTTTTCAAAGAAATAAAAAAGAGGTCCACCATTTCCCAAAGACCTTGAAGATATTCTAGTGAGTTTTTTCTAAGAGTACTGATAATTTCATTTTCCTATTTTCCCAAACACTACAGTTACAAAAGAAAAATCAAGTTGTATAAATCAATATATAAATACAAATACAATAAAATATAATACATTAAAAAGCATACATAAAATATAGTAAATGCACAGTTCAGTCAGGAATCAAGAATGCAGAAATACTATACATATATTTATTCATTTGTTAGAGAAGCAAAAACATTCTAGGAATATGTCTTTGCAGACAAGACTTTGCTTTGCCCTTAAGCCTTAGAGACTAGAGGTAAGGCATAAATATAAACTAATATGATAGGTTCGACTGCTATTAAAAACTCACCATGACTGTCCTCTGACATTTACACTAATCTAGAGATTTTTTTGAGGGTTTTCCTTAAAGGTTTTCTTATTAACCACAAGCAATTTAAGAGAGGATGGCAGAGTCTGGATAACTCAACTGCATATCAAGGACTATAATAAACTTCACGTGACACAAGTATCTATAATAGTCAGAACTAAAACATGACCGATGATAAGGGTTATGCAAAACAAGCATAAAGGTTTTTCATGGTGTTTGACCTTTTTTAATTGAGTATAAAAATTTTCTTGACTTGATGGTCAACACAAAGCAGCAATCTGAGATGGAACCATCAGAGATAGCCCAGCCTGCAACAGATGATCCTCCATTGTACAAGTTAGTCAAAGCCGACTTTGTGGTCACAGAAAAAAAAAATGTTTGAGTTTCTCTTGGTGTTTGCTTCATTGTTTTTAGATGAAGCCATTTTTCGACCAATTCATTTGCTTGTATTGCTTATGTGAACCTTTGCGTAAGTGATAATTTGGGTCCCTCTCCCAAGACTGAGTAATATAACTATAGGAAACATATGGAGAAGAAGAATGAAAGGAAAGCTATGTCTATTCCTTGATATATTTTCTTACTTTTCTGGAAGGTAATTTTGAGAACTCTGAATTGTTCTGTGGCTTTTGGTATATGTGCTGCTGAAGCAAGCACATGTTCTGTGGCTTTGTAAGAAAAAGCTATGTTGGATAGTAAATAATCTTTTTATTACAGCAAAATACCTATACTAGTTTTAATGCTTTAATCTCCAAGTGAAATCCATTTCTACATCATCTACATCATGAAGTAGAACGTGGGGGAAATGAAAGAAGTCTCAGTCATGACAGCAACTAGTTCTACAGGAGCACATGTGTTGGACTGTGAGTAGATAGCTTCAGGGGTGAGTCTAAGACAATGGAAGGTGGGCGACGTATCAAGAAGGAACTAGCTGGAGTCCTTGATTCTCTTCTCCACCAAGTGAAGTCACTTTTTAGAACCCTTTCACCCAATATCACTGGAAGCTTTGGTCAGATTCACAAGCTATCTGTAACCCATAATGTCATGACCATAAAATTCACAGTCTGGGTGCTGAGTCTTGGAAGTTCCGTAATTGGGCAAAAGACAAAAGAAAGAGAAATTTTCTTTCCCTCACCCTCTTTTAGGCCCAAAGATAAATCACAAATTTTTTTTTCAATTGAGCAAAGTTTTCCTTTGGCATCTGCTCCTCTCCATCATCAGAGCTCCCACTCCAAGGATGAACTGAACTGCTATGATATCCCACATATCCTTTCCTACCAGGGGTCAGTTCTCCATCCTAGGTCTGCATTATCACAACCATGCAGCAAAATCAATGCTCACAAAGAAATTCTAAGTCCCTCATGCTAACAAGGCACGAGAAAGTGAAAGTGGTCAGATTGAGCCAATTCACACTATTGTGCCTATACGCATTAGAAGTTAGTGACTATGGAAGAGGATTTGTACCAATTTAACTCAATCTCTAGTTGGGAGAATTACAGAGAGAGAAGACTAGACTGAAAAAAGTACAGACAACCTAGGGGGAAATATTTTTGAGCAATGGAAGCTGGCTAGCAACCTGGCCAGCCCACTTGCTCTGAGAGTGGGTGCAGACAGAAGAAAGGCCAGCCAAGAACCTCAGGCCAGAGGCAGTATGGAAGGAAAGAGTTGTTTTCAAATGACAGACACTGTAATGTCACAAGGATCTGTTCATATTTTGCATCTTAGCTATGGCATGTTCTACCTACTCCTAACTCCTAATCCCAATTTTTCTTTTCTGAATTCTCTGTGCCATATATATATATATATTTTTTTATATTCATATACATTTTACATATTAAATATGCAAAACATATGTAAACATGCACATGTAAATGTGAATACATATGCAAATATACACATACATATGTAAATATTTATATGTAAATATACATATGTATTTTATATATAATGTATATGTGTGCATATATATGTTTTATATATATACACAATGTATATGTGTATGTGTGTGCATATGTATATATGGCTGGCTGGTAATTACATTGTTGTCAGGTTTTTGTTTTTGTTTTTGTAGTACTACAGATTAAACTCAGGGCCTTGGTACTAAGCTATATGCCCAGGCCTTTCTGTTTTTTACTTTGAAATATAGGTAAGTCACTAAGTTACCCAGTCTGGGCTTGAACTTGCAATCCTCCTGCCTCAGCCTACCAGAGTACTAGGATTACAGGCATGCATCACTGTGCCTGGCAGCACCTTTTTTAAAATATGGTATGTTGATGCCTTCTCTCTGGGAAGCCCTTAAAACAATGAATTGTCTGCACTCAATCATATCTCACTTTACATTGACTGATTTATTAAGATGGCCTTACTTCCAATAAAGATATTCCTCAAAGAGGGACCTAAAAAAGTAACCCCTACATCAAAGTACCCAACACAGTGCTAAGTACACAGCAAAACTTCAAATACAGTAGTTGCCAGGTTTAAAGTCAGGAGATGACATGAAAAGGATACAGGGTCTATAGTTAATTAATAAATGAGTTACATATTGAAAAAGAAATTCTACACTTAAATTTCATCACATGGCTATATTGCTCAAATTTCAGGATCAGTGTCACCAAACTCTGTGTGTTATGTATGTGATGTGTGTTACCAAGGATTGAATCCAGGGTCTTGGCACTGAACTACATTCTTACCATGCTCCTCCCCTCCCTTTTCTTTTCTTTTTTCTTTGAGACAGGATCTTGCTAATATGCTAAGTTGCCCCAGGATGGGCTTGAATTTGTGATCCTCCTACTTCAGTTGCCTAGAGTATGGCACAAACTTTCATGAAAGCAAAAAACAACAGCAGAATCAAATATACTGGATTTTTAATGTGAATGGCAGATTTCATTTTTCAAAGTGTTTAAAGCAATTTTCAGAAGCTAAATAGCAGGGAACATGATTGGAGCATGCTCAAGTTGATAGCAATGGAGTGAACTGAGATAGCAAGAGCACTTTTGGTCTACAGGACTGTACCAAGGGGTTGAGCACTCACCCACTCCATATGTACCATGTTCTGGCCATGTTAGGTTTGCATAGATGCTACAATTTAACCACAATGATAACTCAACCTTACGAATGATAACACAGAGGCTTGGGGAGGCTAAGTCCTTGTCTAAGGCCACAACATGGTAGTAAATGAGCAAGAACAAGATTAAGGTCAAGATCTACCTCCAATGCTCTTGCTATTTCCACTGGGTAACCTGAATCCTTTCCAGAAGCTTTTTTTCCTTGCCTCCTCCAAGGAAAACAAATGAATGTGTCTTAGTGAGAAGAAATAAATAAATGGTAAGAAAGAAGTGAAAACACCCAGTTCTCCAACAGTTATGGAGTCAGGGCAGAGAGGTGAGGCATTTGAGAAGCATTCAGAGAGTTAACATTAATTAGGTGGGAATTACATATCAAGCACTGACCTGGCACTTTCTATACATGCACTTTCATCCCAATAACCATAAAGGTGATTACTGTACATATAAGGAAACTGAGGCCTAGGGAATCCCTAATGCTAATAGAGAGAAAAATGTAAAGCTGAGATTTGGACTTGGTCAGATAGATTTCAAAGCCTAGGTGCTTTTCACTGCTCCCCGTTGCAAGCATGCTTCCCTTTCTCTTCTTCCCATACATGCCAAAAACTAAAGTTTGGAAAACACTGTTTTCTTCAAGAGCTCTAACTAGTAATTACATAGTGGTTTGACAAAAGAAACTTGCCTTCCTCAGGAAATAAAACTGTCATCTCAATCAAGGGATTTAATAGACAATAAGAGGCTTATGATGTAAATTTTTAAATGCTGTTACCCTTTGACCCCTTTTATGAACATAGTTGACATTTTTAGTGGCCATGTCAGTGAGGTCCATAAAACAGGGAATCTACCCATTGGGTAGCATGGTCACCTAACTACATAAAGTTGGCAGTGGCTCGTCAATGACACAAGGGCTCAGTCCAGTCACAGAAGCAGCATAGCACAAGAGATGCTACAGAACTGCAAAATGGGGCCATACCTTAAGATAGGGTCAGTTTTGCTGAGCTGGCTCAAATGCAGGTGCAAACACCAGTGATCAGCTGTACATATAACAGATTCACAATGCTGATAGCTGACGCATAGATCATTAGGCAAACACATTCCCGTCTAGAATAGTCACCATTTCTGTATGAAAGTTAGGCAAAACACCAAAGCTTATCTCTTTAATGTAAAAGTTGATCCCTTCAGAACGTATAATAAAACAAACCAATAGTGGCTTCTAAGCACTAGATTTCGTTCACATCTGGCTCTGTTTGGGAGCTAAACTCAGCAGAAGTCTCCAGGGTCAACAAATGACCCTGAATAAAAATAGTCTTGGAAATCTGTCCTGGAGTAGGAAAGGAAACAAGGCGGCAGGGTGATTCACTCCAAATGGCAGCTCCAAAACCCAAATTCCCATTTTTGTCCCAATATGAAGCCAATGTGCAAAACAGGCACAGAGCAAACTGTCCTTTTCCAACTGCCTCCAAAAGTAGTTGCCAAAGAATTTCATACGGAAGCCAAAAAGATTTAATGTGCCATTCACCTCTTCTACAAATCTAACTAGGGCTACTTTTCACTAGAGCTCTGAACCAGTTGCAGATATATACTTGCTTGAAGACCACCCAGGGCCTCTAGAGGTTTTTCCCCTGGCAAGCAAGTAAAACCCTTTGTCCTAGTGATTTTCCAAATGACCAAGAGTTACAGAAAAAAGAATACAGAGGTAGTATGGTCAACATGTATACACCTGTTTGGTGACTTTCTACTATTTGATAAAACACTGTTCCCTTACCAACACACAGCTATGTTAGATTAAAATAAGTAGAAGATTTTAGAAGATGTTATGTTTTTTAGAAAAAAAATAGCATTTTCACTGGCTGAAGAACAGTCAATATCTAACTAATTAGTTAACTTAGTTTAAGCTGTATTTAACATAGAGATGCCAAATTTTGTAGCATGACAAAAAACCAGGGGTAGGTTCACTTCTCAGCCATTCACTTGTGCCTTTCTTCCCTTTCCAAAGGAGTGGATCTAATTTTGCATTCATGATTTATAATCGTTTCTTAAAGATGATTCCCCAATGATACTGAGTTTCAAATACTAGAAAATCTGGATCCTCCTGTACACAAGCTATCTGCCTTTGAGGATCGCACAGGTGGGAGAAGAAGAAGGCATGCAGATAACAACAGAATATGATACATTCTCTAACAGTGTCCATGTGTCCTGGGAGCACAGCATGAAATTAACCCAGCCTTGGAGGACTGGTCTTGGATGAGTAAGAGTGTGACAGGCAGAGAATGTGGGCAGAGATGAGGGAGGAAGAGGACATTCTAGGGAGTGAGACCAGCCTAGGCCAATGGTTTTTCCACATCTGACAAAGTCTAGAGGTATATTTTGGTTGTTGTAAATGAGAGGAAAGAGGTGTCACTGGCACTTCATGGGTAATGGCCAGGAAAATTGCTTGAATACCCTTGAAGCACAGGACAGCACCCACAACAAAGCACTCTCCAGTCCAAAATATCAAGAATGAAGTTGAGACCCTTACTCTAAACAAAGGAATAACAGACATGTCAGATTAAAAATAAGAAGCATGCTGGGGATGTAGCTCAGTGGTGCAGCATTTGCCTAGCATGCAAGGGGCCCTGGATTCAATGCTCAGCACCACAAAATAAAACAAACAAACAAACAAAAACTAAAAACAAGCTGAGCGTAGTGCCACAAGCCTGTAATCCCAGCACTTAGGAGGCTGAGGCAGAAGGATTGCTGTGAGTTCGAGGCCATCCTGGGCCACACAGGGCATTCAAGACCAGCCTGGACTAGACAGTGAGCCATTAAAAAAGTAGTAAAACTGTCTTTAAAAAGTAGTAAAACAAAAAACAAAAGAAATCACACATAGCATTGACAAGCAGGGTTTCAAATGGTACCTGTTGTGAGAGAGAAAACCAGTAGGAGAAGATGACCAATTAAATTTCCAAGAAGTCAGAATATAAAGTTGAGTAGATGCTTTATTCTTAAAACAGAAAGCAACAACAATAAAGTTAGGACTGGTTCTTTGGAACCTAACATATACTTCATAGTCCTATGAAAGGAAAAACACATCTCTCAGGAACTTAGCTAGTCTTTTTTTTTTTTGTG
>RJWT010040898.1:0-12430 GCA_004365215.1 Cuniculus paca
ATATTTAACAAATTGGTTCTGTTGGGCTTTGTCTGTGCTCTTTGCAGTTTGTGGTGTGAGGGAGTTACACCAGCCCCAGTTGAAAGTAGACCCCCAAGTGGAAACATTACCTTAAGTAAATCTGTCAGTTTGAACCGAAAGATCAAATTCGTTCTGCAAAACTTCCTTACAAAGAGACTATATCCACGCTAACAATCTTTTTAGGAAAATTTTCGTGTTATTTCTTGGAAAGCATAATAAAGTATTTTTCCCACTGCAGAGGGCGAGAGGCTAGATGCCAAAATGAAGAGGCTGGAATCGAAGTACGCCCCCCTGCACCTCGTCCCACTGATTGAGAGGCTAGGGACCCCACAGGTAGGTCAAGCATGCTGGCGTCCACCGTGGGCCTGCCGTGGGGTAGGGACAGTCAGGACATTATGCTGGGATCAGGTGGGCGGCAGCCCCCCAGCCCGAGGGGATGCACTGGGGACCACTCTCCAGGGTGTGCGCGCTGTGCATGAGCTCCTCACATCGCCCAGCAACTCACACACACACAAGCGTCACCTGTCACTGTCCACCTGTTCATAAAGAAGGCATTTTGCAAGGGTCTCTTGAAGCAGAAACAGCGGGAGAACTGACAAGGCACCAGGGCAGGTTCTGGGCCCCCGTGCCTGCTCACCTGCATCACTGTTCCTCGCGCTCCGCCCGGTGCCATCTTGCGGGCGCCATCCTGGGCATGGCAGGGTGTACAGCAGCCTCCCTGAGCTCTGCCTGTCAGGAGTTGGCAGACCCAGCCGCACTGTGAAGACCAGCACTGTCTTCGCACACTACCAGGCGTGCCCGGAGGCAAAGTCACTAGCAGTCCAGAAGAGCTGTCCATCCCCGCGACTGTGAGCGCGTCAGTCCTGTGGGGTGTACAGTTACTGAGGCTCATTTCCGAGGCTTGCTCCCGCGCCTCCTCTTCCGTCAGCTCTGTTTGCTGAGTCACAGACAACACCGTGCCTGGTTGTGCTTTCTGCAGCAAATCGCCATCGCGAGGGAGGGGGACTTGCTGACCAAGGAGCGCCTCTGCTGCGGCCTGTCTATGTTCGAGGTCATCTTGACACGGATCCGGACCTTCCTGGATGACCCCATCTGGCGCGGGCCTCTCCCCAGCAATGGGGTGATGCATGTGGACGAGTGCGTGGAGTTCCACAGGCTGTGGAGCGCCATGCAGTTCGTGTACTGCATTCCCGTGGGCACGCACGAGTTCACAGTGGAGTAAGTGGTACTGTGTGGCGCGCTGGGAGGGCAAAGCCGGGGCAGCGGAGACGGAAGTAGGGAGAGGGCCCAGACACGCACCAGGCTGCTCCAGTGCCACTCAAGCAGGGCTTCTTTCTTGCCGCCAAGGAGAGGACCCAGGACTAGCCTCCCTAGTGTCACCCTGCCCCTACGGACTGACACGCCCGAGTTCACAGACTGTCCATCAAAACGCAGCAGTCGCCAGCAGCTCAGGACCCTGCTTTGGCTGTGGATGGCGAGCGCGAGCGTGGTCTGGGCGGGCCCGGCGGACCTGCAGGACAGGTGTCCCCTGACCTGACCGCGGCGCACTCTGGCTCTCAGGCAGTGTTTTGGCGATGGGCTGCACTGGGCCGGCTGCATGATCATCGTGCTGCTTGGGCAGCAGCGGCGCTTTGCGGTGCTGGATTTCTGCTACCATCTCCTCAAAGTACAGAAGCATGACGGCAAGGACGAGATCATCAAAAACGTGGTAGGTGGACAGAGACCTCCAGAAGCCGCCTTCCCCTAGATTAAAAGGTTCGGGCGTGGGTATTTTTCATTGCAGTAAGGAGGTTTCACCAACTGGAACGTTCTTTCCGTTCCTAAAGTGAACCTAAATATAACTGGCAAGTAACAGCTCGGCAGTTTAAAGAAACAAAAAACTACCATTTTCTTTCTTTCTCCAAATGCTCAGACCAACTTGCCTGTCTGCAGGGTCTGCATTTTCCTACTGTCGGTATACTCGTCTTCTCTTACAGCTCAGAATGTGCTCCGTCTTCGTCGCTGCGTGGATTCCTTACAGTTGAATTCTAGCAAATATAGCTCCTGATACTTTGAAATGATCTTTACAGATATCGTAGGCTTTCTTCTGTCTCTGTTGTTAGGGCTGCAGTTAGACACGTTAGCCCTTCTTACTGTCCCATACCCTGCCGCTAGCTTGCTCTCGCCACCATAGCATCGGCACAGGCTCAGTGGTGTAAATGGCCATGTGATTCCCGTCACCAGCTGATCCCTCCGCGCACGCTCACAAGCCACAGTCAGCACGGAGACTCGAGGATGCATCTGCGTTCACTCTTGCGGAGACCGATTTCAGATCCGGGTACATTTCTGGCTGGCTGCCGGCCCCATGGTCTACCTCTTGCCTTTCATGCAGCCGTAGTGGGCCAGGCCCTCCGCTTCCAGCCTTGGCTTTTCTGCCTCAGGCTAGGAAAGTCCTCTGCCCGGGTGATGAGGTCGGGTTTGGCTGGACCGTCCAGGAGGCTTTCTCTTCCCCACTTCAGGTTGATAACCTTAGCACATCTACCCAGCCGGGTCTGTGAGGCAGAGGTATGGGTGCAAGCAATGGGTATGTGCGTCTTAGGGGCTGCTGTAGCTGCCACATGTCATTTTCTTGGCTTTCACTGGTCCCGGAGTTCCTTCTTCATATGTGTGTGCAGGTAACTTACTTGAGCTCTACCTAATCAGCCGAGTTTCCATTCTAGAACTCTTGTGTTCACTTTCTTCAATTTAGTTCATCCAATCTTGGTTGTAACTGATAATTTAAATCTTTGAATTCTAGTATTTACTTAAAAAGAACGCAGATGACTTTCTTCCCAAGATTTGCACTGTGCCTGCTCACTGCCATGGGCTGGTGCCAACCTGGGACCACGTTAGCCTAACTGAAGGGTGCTGGCTTCAGCCCAGGCAGTCTCATCCCAGCACTGCTGTTTTCTGCTTTACCACCTTCGCGGGAACCACCACCAGTATTTGTAAAAGTTTGTGTCCTAATGTTATTCTTGATCCAGATCTGTCACAGCAAGGTCGGTCAGAACTTTCTGTCCACAATACTGCCACTCCGCAAGTATAGAACTCGTGCTTCGTTAGTTTACTGGTCTCTCCCTACTGAACGTGCTGCCTTCGTCTCTAGTCCCGGGTTTGAGCTTACAGTAGGTCCTTACTGCATGGATACTCGTGGAATGAATATGCCTTTTAGGTTTTGCAAAGCCACATGTGGCAGTGTGAAAGCAGAGAAATGTGTTCACTGTTAGAACAGCAACATTTAAAATACAGTGTTTCAACATAGTCTGATGTAGTTTTTCTGAGAAAATATGAAAACCCTAACATTTTAAGTCACAAAGTACTCGTATAAGGGTTAATAATAAAATGCCCTGACCTTACCTGTTGTAGCCTTTGAAGAAGATGGTGGAGAGGATTCGCAAGTTCCAGATCCTCAATGACGAGATCATCACCATCCTGGACAAGTATCTGAAGTCGGGCGACGGGGAGAGCACCCCCGTGGAACACGTGCGCTGCTTCCAGCCGCCCATCCACCAGTCCCTGGCCAGCAGCTGAGGGACGGGCTGCCCTCCGTGGTGCGACTGATGGCACCATTCTCTTCCTGAAAACTGCTTAGGGGGTTCTAAGGACTATTTTTCAGTACCTCTTGTTCATCCCAAGAGGTACTTGTTCAAGGGGGTACTTTTTGATCTAAAAGCTTACTTATTTTATAAAATTGACTTATTTTTCTAGACTAAAGTTGTATATGCTTGTGGTAATGAGGAAGTCTGAGAACGTTGGCTGCCAACTGCCGCCACCAGGTTCTCAGAATTATTTTCAGGTTTCCCACAAAATGTCCCAGCAGCTGCCCACACCATTTAACACTGCTGAATTCATTCGTTCTTCCCTCAATAAACTTACTACCTTTTAATTGTACTAAAATCCTATGCTAAGTACCATTAAACTTCATGACTTTAGCAGTAGTGTAGGGATTTTTCTGGTCTTTTACGAACAATTTTCTAAGTCATTGTCTCTCTTTTGTGCCAGTGTTTTGGAAGATTGTGAACTACTTGATTCTTTGGTTTCCACTAAATCCAAGTATGAAATCTAATTTGTGAGGGTTACAGGTTAGAGAAATAAAACTAACGAACCCTATTTGTGTGCGTTTCTTTACTGCCACCTTTCCTGGCTGGCACAGGCAGGTGCACTCTGCTAGTTCAGGCAGGTTCAAGCCATAACTGAAGTCGCCTCCACAAGGCTGAAGTGAGACAGGACCAGGATGTGTCTGACACCACCACGGACATGCGACTCACGTGCAGACCAGTGAGACATAAAACAGGTATGTGTCTGCTGCACTGTGGACACAGGAGACGCTGAGCACTTCTGCTGCATGCTTCTGTGACCCGGAGGCTGGCAGTGTGGGAAGACTGACGGGGACAGCAGGCACTGCACACAGGGAACTGAGACCTGAGTCCTGTCCCTAGCATCCCCCAGCTCTCCTGCCCCACTGCTAAGCGAACTGTCTTACATGGCTGGGACTGCCTCACGTGATGTCAGGTCTAACACAGCAGTTGGTTGTGCTTAGGAGAATTACGGAAACAGATAAAAATGGCTAAGAACTGAGAGCCAGGTACAGCTGGTATGGTGTAGTCCCAGCTTCTCTGGAAGCTGAGATGGAAGGGCCAAGGCCAACCTGGCCAACATCGTGAGACTGTCTCAAACAGAAACTGCACTGCTGGGCCAGGGAACATCAAACTCCAGGGGCTTCAAGGATAGCATACATAGGATAATGAACCGTGCTGCTGCACTGTCAATGGGAGTTACAAAGTTACCTAAAAATGACTGGTGATGTAAACTGATAACCCTAGGGCCATCATTCAGTTATAGATTAGGAGTGGTGTCTGTATTCATCCTATACAAACAGAACAAACAGAATTTTCATTACTGATTAGGTTACCAAGTTAGTGATATGCCAGATAAAATATACAGGAGGATTCCCAGTGCTATAAGGTTTTAGATAGTAGAGAATTTGTTAGTATCAGTTATGCATTCTCTGTAAGGGCACTGTCATCCCCAAGGGGGTAAAAACTGGTTTTATGTACAAAGCAGAATACAGACCCAGTATGTAAGTGGGCAAGCGATGAGCCTGTGATACGAAGACGCGTGGGAGAACTGGGGTGTAGATCAGTGCTAGTGCTTACCTGGCATGCCAGCACCAAAAAGTTTTCAAGACACATCTGGGAGGGGGCTGGCAGAAAATGTTTCTGCAAACTCCTTAGGGCACCAATAAAACCTGGGAACAATTTCAAAACATCTGGCTGACTGCGAACCCTGCGCCATGAGGCCCATCTCTGGGAGGGCAGCCCGTTACATCCGTGCTCGGTACCACACGCGGTTTGGCAGCGCTGAGTGGCAGGTCAGCCACTGCACACTGGGGGAGAGCAGCGACAGGGACAGGCCGGCCTCTGCTCCTCCTGCGGCTCTGCTCAGGACACTGTCACTATATATATATTTTTAAAGGCCAATGAATAGCTCTAAGGAGACAGATTTTGAAGCTGGAATAGGGTTCATTATGCTTTTTTTAACATTTGAAATTTTCCATAAACATTTTCATAAACATTTTCTAAAAGACCAAAATAGATGATGTCCAAGTGAACTCTTAAGCAAAGTAAAGCACCCAGCACAGAAACCATACGTTACATACTTCAGCATTTGGACTTTCTAAAAGAACTGTTTGAATTCTTTATAACTTGGATTAAACTTACGAAATTATCCCAGGCTCCCTGATTTTATTTCCCAGTTGCTAAAAGGTCTAGATGACAATGTAACTCATATGAAAATATACTGAAAAGTATGAGTCACTAAAATGGCAATGAAGGTTCGAGGCACCATGGGGTTCGGACCGAACAATCAACTCGGCCCGACGGTGAAGCGGGGCCACCCTGCTGAGCAGGCCGTGCTGGCTCAACGAGCCGCTCAGCAGGCCTCACATGCACACAGGAACTGGGACATGAAACCAGCCCGGAGGGGACAACTCACAGCCTGAGAAATGCTTCCTCCATGTGACTCCCTAACCGTATGTTTTGTGAAGGGCTTTCTTTCATTTAAAAATGAAGGATTCCTTTAAACTAATACTTCGAAATTAAAATAATTCATCAAGCAGGAGTCAACTTTACAGGTAAGGTAAATCACAAGATAATGTATTGGGATAATTTTGTTCTTTTTTACAATCAAAAGGCCTTATATGGCCAGAAAGTGATGGAGTGGGGATGACAAATGTACATTTCAGACCTTCATCACCAATGAAAAAATAAAGCATTTTTATAGATTTAAAACTGTCATTAGTGCATTTAGATTTTGAAGAAAGAATCAAAATGTAAAATGCCTCTACAATAATACAATGTTAATAGAAATTGGCCACATACTAAGGTCATTTTAGTAAGCTACCATTGTTTAAATATAGGAAAAGCAATTTCTTGGTCCAAATTAGTGAAACCTTAAAAAAGATTGTCTTTAGAGAACATTGAGGACAGTGCTTTTTCAGACACATTCTGATACTCAGAATCAGCACTGTAACAGAACTACAGATGAACCTTTTAATCACGTCTTTCTTAAAAAGCTGTCAGGCTCCCATTTCTCCGGGAGAGATTTTCACCAGGGTGCTGCTCAGCTCCACAAGGTAAGCTTTCTTCGTTATTATTAAGAACTTCATACATATTAGAGAGATTGCCATTCGCTGCCTTTTCATCTTTTCGAAACGATATGGGCAGACTTGCTAGACTAAAGCTGACGTCTTTAAAGGCATGCAATAAGAATATCCCCACGATGATGGTGCAGAAGCCGCTCAGAGTTCCGATGACATCATCCATGGGCATATCCTGCCACTCCTTGAAGAGAATCGCTGAGCAGGTTAAAACAGAGGTTGTGAAGAACACATAGTAGATGGGAGTCACAATGGAGGTGTTGAATATGTCCAGCGCCCGGTTCAGGTAGTTGATCTGAGTACTCACGCAGACCACCAGGCTCAGAAGCAGGACCCAGGCCAGTGGATGCTGCAGCACAGGCCTGCCTGCCAACAACTCCTTAATGGCGATGCCCAGGCCCTTCACGCAGGAGACCGAGAACGCGCCGATCACGGAGCAGATGGTAATGTACACCAGGATGTTGGTCTGCCCGTGGCGAGGCCCCACCACGAAGATGAGTATCAAGGACACGATGACCACAAGTGTCGCAAAGACCACAAAGCCTGGAGGAAAGGAGTTACCAGCATCAAACATTTGGTGAGATGTTCTTAAACACAGATAAGCCAAACAAAACAAAATACAGTGAACTAGATAAGGAGTAGAAAAAGTATGCCCCCACAGCAAAAGTTACTTTGCTTTTCCTGCCATAGCAATCATGCAGCAAGCCTATAATCTCAGCACTTGGAAGCCTTGAGGCAGGAGGACTGCTGTGAGTTTAAAGCCAGCCTGGGCTACAGAGCTGAAAACTACCTACCTACATGGGGAACCACTATCTGCACTACCTACATGGGGAAGCCCTACCTGAACTACCTACATGGGGAAACCTTATCCAGAAAAAAAAATAAAAGGAAAGAAATCTTGAGGAAGCTAAGACAGGATGATCCCATTTTAAGGTCAGTCTGGGCAACTTAGCAAGGACCTATCTAAAAGTAAAAAGGGACAGGGATATAGCTCAGTGGGGTAAAGCACTTGCTGTTTCTGATTCCCACTACTCTAGAAGAAATCAATAAAATACAAATGTAAGACCAAAAAGAGAAACTCGAAAGGCTGGACAACAGAAAGGCTCCCAAAAGGCAGAAGATAAAGGCAAAATGGTAAAAATAAGAGGAAAACACCGATAAGCCAAACAAAACAAAATACAAACAAAACAAAATAAAATAAATAGGTTAGAGATGTAGCTCACTAATAGGGTACTTGCCCAGTATGCACAAATACTGGGCACCAGCACCAACCAAAAAAGAAAATCTAGTTCTGGACGCTCACAATCAATACAGAGTACAGCTGGGCACAGTGGTGACCCCTGTGACCTCAGCAGTCTGGGAGTCCAAGGCAGGGAACTGCAGCTCTGAGCCAGGCCTGGGCAACTTAGTGACTTCGCAAGACCCTGACCCCTCGTAAGGGTGGTGGTGCTGGGGCTGAGGCTCAGTGTGGAGGCCTTGGTTTCAACCCACAGCACCACCACCACAAAAAGAAGAAAAATCACTAAGAGAAAACGAAAAGGAATATCAAAAAAGGCAATAAAAGGCAGTTCAATTCAGTTCCCCGGAGTAAGACATCAATTTTCAAATTAAAAATACTGAGTAAGTACCTGGTACAACAGAAAAAATGGACCCACATGTAGGCATGGCAGTGGGAACATCTGGACACCAGACACTAAAAAAAGGCCCCAAATGCTTCCAAAATCGACGAATGGGTCACATATATCAGACAAAACAATCTACTGCATTTGATTTCTTAATAGCAAGCAAAATGAAGAGACAATGGAGGTCACAGTGGGAAAAGTGATCACAATATAGAGAAGGTGAGAATAAAAATTATGTAATGATAAAATAATGTAAACAAACAAACCTAAGTAGATGCAATAGTTAAGATATAGTAGATGACTAAAACCGAGGAAGCAACAGCAGCATAACACACACGTTATTTAGAAATACAAAGTTTAAAGAACAAAAGAAGCAAGGAGCTGGAGAGAGAAGCACAGCAACTTTTTATTTTCTGTAATAGGGTACATAGAACAGCTGTCTCTATGTTCACATAAAGTTTGGATTAAAGTAAAAACTAGCTGTGCGTGGTGGCACACACCTATAATCCCAGCACTCAGGAGGCTGAAGCAAGAGAATTGCCATGAATGAGTTTAAGGCCACCGGGAACTACATAGCAAGAGCCTGTTTCATAAAAACAAAAAATAATGTAAAAACTAAGTTAAAAAGTAGAAGTATAACTGGGTGTGGTGGTGCATACCTGTAATTCCAACACTCAGGAAGCAGAGGCAGGAAGATCACCTCAAATTTGAGGCCAACCTGGACTGCACAATGAAATCAAGGCCAGCCTGAACTACCCAGCAAGATCTCTTCTCAAAAAAGTAAAACCACAATACAACTAATAACGCTTTTTTTTTTTTTTTTACCTGGATCACCTAACTTGTGTGACATTTCATTCAAGGTCTCTATCTCCTCCTCTTTTGGAGCATGGATGACCATCACTGTAGATCCTAGAATACTCAGCAAACACCCAATTTTCCCATGAAGATTGAGTCTTTCATTTAGAAAGTATGAAGAAAGAATGGCACTAAAATGGAAAAGAAAGGGGATTGGGAACTTTAAAATCAGCTACTTTCTCCATTTATAAGTATCAGCAGACTCACAATTTAAATTACTGAACTCACACTATACACTGTGATTATGAAGATTGTAGCTTTCAGCCAAATTAAAATCCACGTTAGACTATAAATGAATCACCTGCTTTTCATCATATACCCAGCCAATGTACTTACCATCTTTCCTTCCCAAGAAATTTACAATATAAGAACTATGCTTTGTAAAACTTTTGTCCTAATTAGAAATCTATATCCAAACCAATGTCTAAAAATTGTTCAACTTTTCCCTATTGGTTGATGCAGTCCACTTTATGTCCATTTAATGTAACTATTTGATTTGCCTCTTAATTATCTTATGCTAGTTACAAATACAGAGTTAAGAACAAAAGAAAGTAGGTGCTGGGAGGGCATTTAATTATCAATTTGCCTGAATTATCAGTTCTTAATACAGTGGACCCTTGACTCACAAACTCAGTTCCTGAGGGTGGCTGTGACTTAATTTGTCAGTTGGAGGCTCCAGCTCCTGCAGCCTCCAAAGTCTCTTACACAGGAGGCTCTCAGCATCTTTAGAGACAGTGGCCCAGGATTTCTCAGTTACCCCCACACAGGAAAGGGTGTTGTAATGTTCCTTCTACAACTATTTGAGAGTCACAGCTGTATCTGAGACCATGTGGAAGCACAAGTGGCTGGCATCTGGGTCATAACTCAAGACTTTGGTCGTAAGTTAAAACTCAAATTCCAGTCATAACTCAAGTTGTTCCTATGTTAGGCTGGTCCTAACTCGAGGGTCCACTGTAACACCTGTTTTAAAAACACAGCTAGTTTTATCCAAGCCAAGAAAAAAATACAGAATCAACCAGTATTTAAAATAATGATATGAAAAAAAAAATAATGATATGAGGGAAGGATAAAGACCACGACCTTATTTTATACATAGTTCCTTGAAAAAAATGATAAAACATGTAACAGTCAATCAACTTTCAGAATAGTGACCCAAATCCAAACTTCGAAATGGGCTTATTGTTTAATTACTGAAACTACACAAACAGCCAGTCCTGGACTGGTGCTGCCAAGAAGCCGGCCAAGCCGGCCACTGGCAGCACTGAACTCTGTCCTAAGTGACTTCCTGAGGCAGGTACGGCAATGCAGTCCTCACCAGCCAGGCCCCACCGAAGTGTGAGATGAGGCCAACATGGAGTTTTCAAGAATCAGAGTCATCCTTAAGCCAAAGCAAAAATCATTTCCCCCCACTAATCAACAGCCTGCCTATGCAGAGGGTAACTGTTTGGAAGCAAATTACTAACTGTAAAATAAGGTCCCGAAGGTTGCTGAAATGTGAATTATGCTCACACATTAATCATACTGAGTGTTTTCCATACTAAAACATTCACTACTGCTTCTATACACAAAACATGGCCTTACCTTACAAGGACGCTGAGTGCTCCCAGTGGGGTCACCAGCGTGGCTGGGGCAAAGGCATATGCAGCAAAGTTGGCCACCTCACCAGCTCCCACTGCGAGATGCACAACAACAGAATTTCAGGAAGCATTTGATTTTGGAAATGTCTGCATTTATGCAACTTATGTATCAACTTCCATATTTTCTCCTATTAATGAGTATGGTTCTGTAAATTATCAGCATTGAGTATACAACAGTCTATCAGAATTGACACAAATATATAATCTTAATTGAAAAAATCGAATTTGTTCATTTGATATTTTCATTAAAAAATTAAGTAGATATTTATATCCTACACAACATACACAAATCAATTAAAAGAAGCCAAAATTGATACAAAAGTATATAAGTCTTTTTCACTGGCTCTTCTTTTTATTTTTAAAATGTGTTAATGTGTGTGATACAGAGTAAATAAATTACATTTGTTTTGGGGAACTGATATTTTGCTATGACCTCTGCCCCAGGCTTTTTTTTTTTTTTTTTTTTGGTCTTTTGACAGGGTCTCACTCTGCCATTCAGGCTGGCCTTGGGCTCACTTTGTAGCCCAGGCTGGTCTCGAACTTGCAACAATCCTCCTGCCTCAGCCTCCTGAGTGCTAGGATTACAGGCATGTGCCACCAGGCCCGGCTCCTGGCTCTTTTGTAAGATCAGAAACTTTGGGAAGAAGAAAAACAATGACACTACTCTCAAATTTACATTTTAGTGAGGAAAGATCAAATACATATGTTAAATAGTTTAAAGTGCCAGTAAGAAAACTAAAGCCGGGCTGGGGATTTAGCTCAGTGGCGTAAGCACTGCTTGGCAAGCACAAGATTGTGAGTTCTATCCCCAGTGGGGGGCGCGGGGGCGGGATATTGGAACCCTCCCCCAGCAAAAAAAACTAAAGCCAGAAGGAAGAACAGCATGCTGATGAGAAAGGCACCCTTTTGCAAAAGCAGGTGTCAGAGGAAAGCTGCAGGGTGAAGTGAAGTAAGGACACTGATGCTGCACACCCCTCTGGGGTGAGCCATACAGGCAGAGCAAAGAGTGCGTACTAAAACCCCAATGTCACCAGGTGGCCCCAACTGAAACAACCAGGGGGCGGCAGCAGAGAGGCGGAGGAGCCAGGCCCACAGCACATGCATCTTGCTGATATGCAGGTAGGGATTTTACCCAAATAGCAAGACTGTTTCAAAAAAGGGAGGGACTATCCCCTATATGTCTACTAGGTTACTCGTTTTCTCTTATTAAGGTAATTCTTTATGTTTTGGGTATGAACCTTTTCTTCATTAACACATCTCAATTACTTTTTTCAGACTTGTAATAAACTCTTGTGATCAAAATAAGGTTTTAGGGATTTCTGTATTTTTCTTTTCTTTTTTTTTGGTACCGGGGATAGAACTCACGACCTCATGCTTACCAGGCAAGCGCTTGAGCCACTGAGCTAAATCCCTGGCCCTCCTTTTCTTTTACAATGCTGAGGACATAAATTTTTTTTCTGAGGCAAGTTCTCACTATGTTCCCCAGGATAGCCTCAAACTCACTATGTAGTACAGGCTGGTCTCAAAATCATAATCCTTCTGCCTCAGCTTCCCAAGTATAAATTCTTTTCCCACCCTCTTTGGGCGCTGGTGTGCTGTGCTGTGGTTTGGTTTGGTTT
>RJWT010040899.1:0-12428 GCA_004365215.1 Cuniculus paca
TTGCTTTGTTTTTTGTTTTTTGTTTTTTTTTCTTTTTTTTTACACTGTTTCAAAGTCATATTCCATGTTCATTGCTTTGTTTTGATTGACTTTACTCTGTTCTGTTTTGTTTGGTTGTATTCTTTTCAAAATAAAAAAAAAATTTCCTGCAAAGGGCTGGACTTGGCAAATTCTGGCTCTAGGGTAAGATAATTCTGATAAAATTGTTGGAGAAGATATTGTTTATTGCATCCCCAATATCTAGTCTCTCTCCTCCTAATAAAATTCTAATTTTTACTCAGATATCCTTTCTTTCTTTTCCCACATAGCCATGAGTTTTGGGAAAAACTGACTTGCTTTGGTTACATATGGCAAATAGAATGACTCCTACCCACTCATGTGATTGACTATGGACATATGACCCACTTCTGGACAGTGGAACAGGAATTGAGTTTGCTAAGGGCTTCTGGGATAGGACAGCACTTGCTTGTTCTTGAAGAGCTTTTGGAAGTAATGCCTTTTATGAAGACCATGAGTAAGGACACAGTCTGTTCTGCTCTTGATGGCTGTCTTACACCCAGGTTTCAAATGAAGCTCATTGTTGAGTACAGTGCAGAATGACAGTGTATCAGTCAGGGAGATAATCCTTAGCCGTGTAAAAAACAAGCCTTCAAATCTCAGTGTCTTAACACAATATCAGTTTACTTCTTGACCATATGAACACCAGTTGGAAGTCTGGAAAACACTTTTCATGCAGTGCTATGGACTGATCATATTCTCCCAAATTTATATGTTGAAATCCTAATTCCCAGTACTTCAGAATGTGAAGTAATAGAAAAAGGGTCTTTAAAGTGGCAATTAAATTAGAAAGGGGCTGTTAGGGTGGATCATATTCCAGTCTGACTGCTATCCTTATGAGAAGAGAAAATTGTGACATACAAAGAGATGCCAGAGGTGTGCAGGCACAGAAGAAAAGACCATGTGAAGACACAGTGAGAAGGCAGCAGTCAGCAAGCCAACAAGAAACCAAACATTCTGACACTCTGATCTTGGACTTCTAGATTCCAGACTGTGAGAAAATAAACTTCTGTAATTTAGATCATCCATCCTGTGGTATTATGCTAGCAAGCTAATGTGAGGCAATTCAGGGACTCGAGCTCCTTCCTTCAGATAGCTCTGCCATTCCCTCCGAATCTGGTTGGCAGACAAGGAATGGTACAGCGGAAGGCAGCGAGTGTGTGTGTGTGTGTGTGCGCGCGCGCGTGTGTGTTGGGGGGGAGGGGCTCCCAGGCTTGGGAGTAGAACAGGTTTCTGCCCACCTTCTATTAGATGGAATTTAGTCACCCAGCCACTGCAAGGGAGGCTGGGAAATGTACTCTAGCTCTGTGCTCTGGAAACAGAGAAAATAGTGAATATCCAGTCTTCAACCAGCAACAGCAAGATCTGGGGTGTGCGTTGGCAAAACTGATCCTCTGAGTACACCTATCTGGGATCCTGGTCTGCCTCCAACTTCCAGTCCTCAGAACTATGAATTTCCCTGTCATCTAGGCCAGCTCAAGCCAGTGTTCCTGTTCACCACCACTGAATGCATTCTAACAAACACTTGTGCTAACTAATCTTCCTTTTCCTCCTCCACCCTGTGGCTGGAATTGGTTACATGGTCACATTGCAGGACTGGGGCATGGGGCCAGGCTTTTCACTTGAAGTGAAAAGTGGAAGTCGGCACTCAAGCTTAAGGGGTTCTGGGCCTTTCTTTCCTGATGACATTGTGGGAGAGAGAGTGGTGGCCTTTGTGAAGAGTCTTAAATTTGATATTATAAAATCAAGAAGAGTGGAAATTATCACATGAAAAACTTTATTTTCTGTATTTATAGCTCTTTCTCCGCCAATCCCAATATCTGACTCATCATAGCTAATAGATCCTGGCAGAGTAAATGAGCTGATGACTGAAAACTTTCTTGATGACTTCAAAACCTCATCTCCCACCTCATCATTTATTCCTCCTCTCACAGACCCTGCACCCCAGCCAAATGGGTGGTGGGTGTCACACAGACCAGGGTCTTCTCCTTTGTTTGCATTATTTCTTCTGCATGGAGAAGTTTTCTCTGCTCTTTCAGGGCAGAGGCTGCCTGTTTTTGTGCCCCAGTTCAAGGCCCACCTTCCATGACCAGAGCCCCCTGTTGTCCTCCTCCCTTCCTCAGAGTGCTGAAAATGCCTCACCCACTTTTAACACCACTCCTGGGGCCGGAGGGTCCTGCAGTTCTTTGTGCTTTTTGTATATGTTCTGCTTCTTTTAGTTTCTCCTCCAGCTAGTCAGCTCCGTGAGGGGAGGTGACCTCATCTGCATACATCCTGTGTCTTAGGACCTTGTTCTCCCCAGAGGAGGGCTCAGTCACTACTTGGAATTGAGAGAAACAGATGGACTGGAAAACTCCCACTTGTACAAAATAACCAACAGTCACTAGCTGCTAAATGTAGTGTTTGCTGCTCAAGCCAAGGGTTCAAATGTCTTGCCTACTCTCCTTTCCTATTCTTTGTTTCCTATTTACTAAGGTAAGAGACACATAAGAGTTACCATTTTAAGTATATACATTTTGGTGGCATTAAGCACATTCACAATATTGCACAGCCATAATCTTGATTTCCAGAAATTTTTCATCATCCCACTAGATTATACCCATTAAATAATAACTGTCCATTTCACTTACCCCATGTCAGGGCAACTACCCCCCTACTTTTTGTGTGTATGAATTTGACTGTTCAGGGTACTTTTATGTAAATAGCATCTTTTAGTGTTTGCCATTTTGTGACTAGTGTTTTTCACTTAGCATAATGTCTTCAAGGTTCATTCATGTTGTAGCATGTATGTAAGAATTTCCTTTTTTAAGACTGAATGATATTCTGATATATATATATGTCCATTTTCTATCCATTTATCTGTTTGTTTATCCATTTATCTGTTCGTTTATCCATTTATCTGTTGAAGGACACTTGGGTTGGTTCTGTCTTTTGAATATTGTGAGCACTGCAGCTACGAACTTGAGTAAGTAAGTATCTAGCTATGTCCCTGCTTTCCACCTTTTTGGGTTTACACCTAGGAGTGGGATTGCTGGGTCATATGATAATTCTAGGTTTAACTTTTTAAGGAGCCGCCATACTGTTTTCCACAGTGGCTGTACCATTTTACATTCCCACAATTCCCTTCCTACTTTTAAGCTGGAATTCATTCTCTGCCACAGCTCTCCAGCATCACCCATTCATCTCCACTTCCCAAACATCCACCTTGTGTATGAAGTGGATGTGCTTGTCCCACTTATTAGAGAAAAAAAGTTGCATTAATAGTTAAAAGTGTGGTATTATGGTCGGGTCTGGCAGTAGGTGATTGATGGCCTCCATTACACCCCATTAGATATTTTATTCTTGTTAAATGAAGAGCAGCCAAGTTTGTCAAGTATTTTTAGTTCCCTCTGGTCTTATTGGTCCAATCTATTCTTCAGGACGGCCTGTAAATGGCCACATATGGCTGAGTGTCTGCAGGACGGATGGCCGTGCAGCTGGCGTTCATTGGCCACCAATTTACCCTGGCCCCCTTTATTGTGAGCCTGACAGCACTGGGGAGCCTTGTAGATCTAACCAAATATATCTATTTTCTAATTGTCTATTTATCACCTTCTGGGGATTTGTGGGCCTCCTATCTGAAGGCAAAGGGGGGATGGCCTTGAACAATGATCCTTGTCAAGGCTCTCGCTCGCTCTAAATTAGGGCCTAGTTGCTAAATAACTAATTTAGTCCTGCTATCAAGCTGAAAAAGTGGGTATTCAGCGCAAAGTGCCAGCTGGGGAATTGATTATGTCTTCTCTCAGCGAGTGTGATAAACCTTCGATGGAGCCACTGTGGAAGGCCGCAGACGGCTCCCCTGGGGCAGGGCGGCGCACTCGGCATTTCACTGCGGAGCGAGGGCAGCTCCACTCCCCGCGTGGCAGCTGAATCCGGGGGCACGGGCCTGCAGCTGCCACGCCACCCGCCCGTGGGAGCCTGCCCCTCGCGGCACCCTCCTGGTCCCTGGCCTCTGCTTGGAGCGGTGAAGACGTTTGCAGCTGTCAGAGACAGGCACCAAGGTGAGAATCCGGGAGGGGAGAGGAAGGTCATCCTGACAACCCCAATTTCCAATTAGAGTGAGATTATTGAAGGTGGCCCAGGCCTGGGATGGGGGAGGTGCAAGGAAATAGATGGGAACAGGAGGCACTTAGGAAAATGCATTAATAACAACAACCACTAGATTTTGAGCAGAGAAGGGTGGTGGTGGCTGAAAAGAGAGAGTTAAGGTTTACTGCTTGAAAAATCTAATAATGACGACAACAACAGTTGTTTACTCAGCCTGGGGTCCCCTCTGCCAGGCACCGTGGCTGAAGCCAAGCTCTCTTGGCATCCTGTCCACCTCCAGGCAGATGGGGTCTCTCACACTTATTTGTACTTGGAGAAAAGGAATTTCAGGGATGTTACCTAATCACCTTGTCTAAGGATGAACTCTGGTCATACACATGTCCTTCACTCAAATTCTTTTACAGTGCCTAGAATGCCTCCATCATTCTTCATTCAGCAGATCTTTATTGAGAACTCTTCTGAGTGCTGGACCCACAATGGTGAATCGCTGGACCAGCCCTGCCTTCCTGGAGCTGATCTTTCTAAGTGGGAGGGAGACCAAGCCCTTAGTTCTCAATAGTCGGAAAATACCATATTCCATTTATTCGCGTAATTTAAAAAATCAATATAGCATTTTACTTGTCATATAATGTAAAAATAAGAGGAAAGCAATTTTAATAAAAATAATATGTGTTTCAATATACAAGTGTTTGATTATAACTACATAGTACTGAAGAATATTCAAGTGCTTACACTTGCTCATGGATATTTGAATTTAAGAAAAAAGAGATAATATCCAATTGGATGTTGACATTTTCTCTTTATCTTTGACATTTTCAAATAAGGGCTAAAAAATGTATATTGGTAAATATACTTAAAATCACTTTGAATGTGACAGCCATGAAGGCAGAATGATAAAAAGTAATATCATTGACTCAAACACCATGAAGAGGGTTGCCAATCACAATGTCATTTTCTGAAATGATGACACTCTGAGTTGAAGAAAATAAAATAATCTCTCAAAAACCAGAAGAAAACAAAACTCAGTTTCTATATTGGTTGCTTTCCTGAAAATATTAATAAATTAATCCAACCATACTATCCTGCGTGTTTGTGTGTAAGATGGAGCTTGATTCTAGGTTAGATAATTATAAAAGGTTTTGGACCCATGCTGATGTCTCGTTAAAATTCCAGTGTTGTGAGGATGTGAGGCCACCCATGCCTCATAGGATACCTAGTGCCCTACCTCTCATCTTCCCACGCACTGGCAACCTAAATACCTTCTTGGGTTTGGTTCTGCCCCACTAAGAGTCGCTGAACTACATGAAAGACAAATACATAAACAATAAAATAATAAGTTGCAATAACTACGGTGGTCAGAATAAAATGGGGTGATGGACTAGAGGGAAGATGAGGAACAGTTTTGGATGGGGAGGTCAGAGTTCTGGTTTGGATCAGGTGCTTCCTGTAAACACAGATGTTTCTGTGGAGGAAGAAGGCACAGCCTCCTTGGGAGATTCATTCTCTTCTCATGGGAAGAAACAAAGGAGGGTCAGGAATTTGGCTGTGATGGGCATCCAGAAGACCTCTGCTGGGTACTGTTCCACCAGTTAACCCATGACCTTGAGGCTTACTGTTGCTTCACAAGCTTCTGTTTTCTTATCAATCAATTGCAGAGTGTGATCATTGCATTGTCCTCCCCCCAAGTTAATAAAGTCTAAAAGGATGGGAATGAGTATTTTAATCACTGTAACATTTGAAGAGGCCTTGTTTGAAATGGGAAAAATTAGAAACACCTCAAATATCTCCAAAAAAGTGGGGATTGGCTATAAAACAGCATGGAACAACTACTCAGTAGAACATTATTAATCATGAAAAGGCTGTGAAGTAATAGTTAATGATAAAGAAAGGTGTTCATGGAGTGTTGAATCAGAAAAGCAATTTACAAAATAATATGGAGCATATGATCCTGTGTTTGCTACTTAAGAGGAAAAGCAAGCAAGCAAACAAAACACCAACAAACAAACAAAAAAAAGGAATTACAAGGATGTATACCAAGATAATAACTGAAGTTATCCCTGGGAATTAGAGTTGATTGTAATTTTCTTTTTGGTCCTGTGTATAATGAACTGTATCATTTTTGTAATAAGAGAAACAAGACACAAACATGATTTTAAAGATGCTCATCATACCCTGAGACCTGCTAAAATCATCAGTATAAATCTGAGTGAGGGATCAGTTTGATTGTGAGGACCTGTTTTCTTTCTTGCAGTTTCACATTTACAAAGTCAACAGTGTCATCACACACAGTCCAGGAAAGCTGCTTCCTCACAAGGAACAACTAATTCTGCTTTTATGCTATGTTCTCTGGCCTGAGACTTTGCGTCAGGTGGCTCCAGGTTCTTGCTGCCCACGCTTATGATGTAGTGAGTTCCTGGCTAGGCACTCTTATTTTAATTACTATTCTTTTGTGTGTGGTTCTGGCAATCAAACTTAGGGCCTTGCATGTACTGAGTTACATTCCCAGCCCAAGTAACATTATTTTAATCCTCACAGCAACCTTTTAGGGTAGGCGTTATCACCTCTATTTTACTGGTAACAAATGTGAAACCCAGAAAGGATAAATGACTTGTTAATGGTAACGTCTTCTAAGTGAAAGAGGATTTGTACTCAGAATGTCTTACTCCAAAGTTAGTTCTTAGCCATTGGGAAGAAGTTTGTAACCACTTGGAAGATTAATGTTTGGTCAGCTTCTTGTGTCTATAAGTGTGGTTGAAAAATGCCTACAGCTCCAGTTTTCCCACAGTTAAATGCAGATAAACGGCCCTTAACACCTGGCTGAGAGACTTAGCCAGTGAGCAGATGAGAAGATTCTGGTACAGTGTACAGAGGAAGCTCCTGATAAACATGGATTCTTTTCCCTGGCTTTGGCCTGGGCAGAGATTGCAGCCCTTGCCACTCGCCTTTGTCCAAACTGGAAACCAGAGTGCTGATGGGTAAGTCCCTGGAGGATGCCCTTGCTAAGCCCTGACCTGGGAGAGTTCATCCACTTTCCCATTATCTCTCAGAAAAAAACAATTTACCTTCTAGTCAAGTCCATACTAAATTTCTCATGTTACAGGGTTTACTTTCAATCACTTAATTTTGACCCACAAGGCACTATTTGGAAACATATTAGCCCAAAATAATTTCAATCAATGCTGTGTTTCAAATGCTTATAAAGGTCACTTACTGGAGCAAAAATGGAGACAAAAACACTAAGTACAGATTTAACCATTTTTCCTTATAATTGCAACTGTTGGATGTTGTAAACAAGCCTTTTAGAGGTCCCTTAAAAAACAATACACTAAGTGGTTAGTTTGCAGAGCTCATGAATAGAGAATGGGTACTTGGGGCTGGGAATATAATTTCTAGTGACAGCATCATCCACAGATGCAAAACATCCTGTATCTTAAATGACTTCAGTGGAAGCAAAGATGATGCACTCTGGAAAGCTGGGCTAGACAACTAGGAAAGTGCCCTAGTGATGACAAAGATACCAATTTCATAATTGTATGTGAAGAATGAATACAATTGCCTCATGAATTAAATGTGGACGTGGAAAAAAATAAATTCTTTGAAATATACCTGTTATCCGCATAAAGGTTTATATTAATATGTTAATTTCCAATTAACTTATTAATTTATAGTCACCACAACCAGTATTTTAATATGTTTTTATGAAAATGAATTTAAATGTATGTGTAACTGTTTTAAATTTATGCATAGACTTCAGTTCTATATTCGATACTGTATTCATGCAAGTTGATCAAAGTTTTTTTATGGAACTTTCCATTGGGAAGAGGCAGATTTCTCTGTACATGGAACTGTCGTGTAGTTAAGCATATCTAGTATAGATCTACTGTATGTGAAGTGTGGTATCAGATTTACAGTGAGGGAGCTTATGTGGAAAAGCCAGAGTCCTAAATTACCATGTGAGTCTCCCAGTTGTGTGGAAAGAGGCCTGATTAAACATCTCCCTGACAGGGAGGTTGCTGGGGTGCAAAAGGAAGTTAAGCACTTGCCCACGGTCATGCAGAAGAAAACTCAAATTTTTTTGATGAGTAAAGTAAGGACAACAAACAGACAGGCAGACAGACAGACAGAGACAGGCAGGCAGGCAGGCAAATTTCAACTGGTGGCCAAAGACCATCCTTCCCATGCAGCTTGGCTGAAGCAGAGATGAAAAAGAAACAGTCCCAAGAGAGAAGCAAGCTTATACTTAAAATGGAGTTGAAGACATCAAAGGGGTTAATTGTTTTTGCTTAGTGCTGCTGAAAATAATTAGGAAAGTCTATGTTTCTTCTTGATCATTTAAAAATTGACATCTAGAACATTTTACAACAATTTTAAATAATTATAGAAGAGGTAATGTCTAGTGTATAATGAATATAGACTTTATAAAACTCTTACATTACTGTTTTAAATGTATCCAATAAAACAAAATATCATAGCTATTTGATATTAGCATCCTTTAAAAAAGTACATGAATGAGCTCTTATATAACAGTAGGAAATTGTATTTCCAATCCACTTCTCCCACAGAATTTTATCCTAATGTAATGTATTTTTATGCTTGAAAGTCTTTTATTGATTTTCCTATCATATTTCTCTACAACAAAAAGATGTATATAAATTGAATTTCTTAATTTCCTCTGACCATAAGCCTCTAAGTATTAAAAAATTATTTTGAATTGAGTTATCATCTCAAGTATTGGTAGTACAAACTGGTAAAAGTAACATGAATATATTGCAAAGTTGGATAAATAATTATTATACAGTTAGATTTTATTAGAATTGTCCCTTTTAATGAGATGAATGGGAGCAGGAGGCCCTTTTACAACCATGAAGTCTATGCAGTAAAATATTCCAGGAGAGTCATTCACGGAGACTGAGGTCCATGGTAACTTCTGGGAGTTTTCAGTGGACATCCTGCGCAACTGCATGGGGTGGCTTTGGATTTGGGGAGGGGTGATTATAGTGTCTTGATTAAAGGTGATATTGAGAATATTACTTGTCAAATTGTCCCTTTATTCAATCCCAGAGGTTGTGACCCAATAGAACAATGCACAACAATAAGATTCTGGGTTTAAAAAAAATATATATATATAGGTTTCTTTGTACAACAGGTCAAAGAGGACTGTAGAGGGAAAGGTGGGATGGAGAACTGGCATGATGTTCCCACCATAGGCAGATCAGTTTTAGGAAAAAATTCATATGGAAGGTGAGAACCAGGAAATGAATTTCTTTAAGGGTTATGTTTTTGTGGCAGACAATTTTTCCATGGATGGGGTGAGGATTTCAGGGTAATTGAGGCACATTTATTGTGCATTTTATTTCTATTATTATTACATTGTAATATATAATGAAGTAATTATACAGCTTATCAATGTGGAGTCAATGTCTTAGAGCTCTGACCTTTTTCTGCAACTGCAGATAATCTGCAACTACTTATCCATGTGGTCGCCACATGTTATACAAAGTGGGCTTGAGGAATGTGAGTCACCTGTTGCAATGAATCTATAATTTAAGTAGCACTCTTGGTATTTTATTTTAAATGTGGCTTTTTTTTCTCAAAGTCTTCTACTGTCTTGTCACTGAGTGTATCCCTTTTTCAAGCATGCTCTTTTGTGATTTTTTTTTTTAACTCATTTTGGCTAGGGTTAGCTTGTGGGTTTACCAATACCGTGACCAAGACAAGCATGCAGTATGGGAAAATGGTGCACACAGAGTGGTAAACAAAATAAGGGGTAAGCTACTTGCAGACTAAAATAAGTGTTGGACTCTGCTTAAAGTCTGGCACAAGAAGCAGTTGTAAAATTCAAATACATCAACTCATTTTCCACTATAAAGCTTGCCACTACATGAAACTTGTCACTTGTTATTCACTAGTAGGGTTTGGTATAAGTTTGCAAGAAACTGATTTATTGTGGTGTTATTGCTTGTGTTTAGAGATGACCCCAATACCTCATGCAGTCATAGATGGGACTTTTTTAGAGGTGGCTGGTTCTAGAGTGTGTGATGCTAGGATTAAGGGTTTGTGATTACTGAATTAGTCAACCGATTGGTTTGGCATAGTTCTGAATGTAGATAATGGGAAGGCCCCCCTTGGGTGTGAGTGCTATGAGGTGTGTAGCCTGGATATAATATAAGGGACAGAAGGAGGATAATTGCTTGTTGCTTGCTGCTTGTTGCCTTCTGCCCATCATGAACTATTTCTCCTCTGTGATGCCCCTCTGCCATACCATTCTGCCTTGGAGCCAGCTGACTATGAACTGAAACCTCTACAAACTGTAAGCCAAATAAACCTTTCCTCCTTTAACTTTAGTGTTGGGTATTTTATCTCAGCAACAAAAAAAGTAACTACAACATATGGTCTCTGCAAATCTCTCTGCTAATGTTAATCTGAATTTGCAGCTACTCCCCAGCACCAGCATCACCACCTCAGCTCCATCTCAGATCATCAGGCATTAGATTCTTATAAGGAGCATACAACCTAGATTCCTCACATGATGGTTCACAGTAGGGTTCATGCTCATTCTTCTTTTCCTCCTCTACTTCCTCCTCCTCCTCATTCTTTTTCTTTTTTTGGGGGTGGGGTGGGGGACAGAATCTCACTATGTAGTGCAGGCTGACCTTGAACTCATGGTGATCCTCCTGCCTCAGCCTCTTGATTATAAGCAGGCATCACCACACTCAGAAGTGTTCATGCTTCTGTGAGAATCTAATGCTGAAGCTGACTTGACAGGAGGTGAGATTCAGGCAGTAATGTGAGCTCTAGGGAGGAGCTGTAAATACAGATGAAGCTTTGCTTGCTTACCCACTGCTCATCTGCATATGGCTCTAAAAAATACACCACAGTGGGGTTGTGGTTCTCTGGAACAGTGCCCACCTCAGTGGCAGTGCTGGCAGAGCTGTCTGTGGTGCTGACCAGACCAGAAGACTTTCCACAACAAAGGCTCTAGTTATGGGTCTTGGCAAGACCTCCGAGCTCATCCACAGAGCTCATCACAAAGCTGGATCTTGACTATGAGCCTGATTGATGCTGCACCCCAGAAGAAGGAGGAACATAATAACCATTAACACTGCATGCTGAGCAATATTTTCAGAATTTTACTAATCTCATTTAATCTTCTCTCAAACAATTTAAAATCGGTATTATTTTTTCCTTTGTATTTTTCCCTGCAAAGTAAATAGGATCGTCTTCTTGTTACAGATGAGGAAAAGTAATGCTAAGGTAGTAAACAGGAGGGCTGGAGTTTGACCCTAGGACCCATCTGTCACCAAAGAATAATCTCTTTCCCCTCCATTGTACCAGCCTGAGGCCAAACCTGTGACTGAATAGAGTCCAGGATCCTTTACTGTAAGTCCCTTGGTATAAAGCACATTGGATTTCTCTAGGAAGAATAGGGAATATTAACACAAGGACAACAAAAAGAGCACTATTGGAAAATCTGACTTCTGAGTTCATCTGGCCTAGCCCCACATTTTCCACAATTATTTAGTTTAATTCCAAGAATGCTTCTGAGCCTTGGCCATATTTCAGGTTCTTAGCTAGATACTCCTAAAGGAATTGGGCATTCAGAAAGTGGACCCTCACCTCAGCTGCTGCCCCTGATATGCAGCCATGTCTTAAATTCCAGAAAGAGAGTGGACAAACAGAACTGCAAGAATTCAAGGAGGCAGGCAATGATTCTGATGGGGCAATGGGGAAGACGTCATGAACATGGCAGAATCTGGACTAGGATGTCAGTGCTATTTAGTTAATTCAGTCAAAACAAGTGGCTTAATCTGAAGGATCTAGGGATCTAGGGGAGTGTGACCATAAGGTCATAGGGCCTGAGCCTGTCTTGGTACTGATGGGGCAAGCTCTGGGCTATGTCTACATAGATCTCTAAGCCTCATAATGCTTAGCAATAAACTATTAAATGTTCTTTGTGTTATTTTGTGAAAATAATCCCAACTAAATACATTGTGCCCTTTCTTTTTTTTTTTTTTTTTTTTTTTTGATTGAATTCACAACCTTGCACTTACCAGGCAAGTGCTTGAACTGCTGGGCTAAATCCCTGGCCCTTATTTTTGCTTTTTGAGATAGGGTGTCACTATGTAGTTCAGGCTGCCTTGAATTCACTATGTAGCCCCAGGCTGACCTCAAACTCATAGTGATCCTCCTGCCTCAGCCTCCCTAGTGTTGGGATTATAGGCATGTGCCACCACGCCCACCATTGTAACTTCTTGTAGAATTAGAACAAGAATTAGTTCCTAACA
>RJWT010040900.1:0-12412 GCA_004365215.1 Cuniculus paca
GACTTGATTTCCAGGAGGCATTTAATTAGTGGTTACTAGCTATAGAGCAAGGAAGTAGGCTCAGAAAAGTGAAAAGAATACCCCACCATTATATCTGTAGGACAGCTAATACTAGAAAATAAGTTTCTAAACTCCAGTCCAGTAATTTTTTTCTTATATTTTGAGCTGAACAAATCAGTGAGCATTGGGTTTTGGGTTAAGTCTCTCGTGAATTAAATATAGTAAGTGGCCGACTTATGAACCAGTTCTATTCCTAGAAAATATTCATAAATTGGATCCATTTGTAAGCCAATAAAGTGAGTCTTATATACCTTTGACACAAATATACAGTGTAAAGCATAAAAAACCTAACACACACATACAAAAAAAATTACTGTAAATTATTTTTACTTTCACAGTTACCTTAAAATGGTAAGGTAGACATGTAAGCTAAGCTAGGAATGTTCCTAATGGGAGGTTGGATCACCTGTGAAAATTCACAACTCAAATGTTTTTAAGTCAGAGACCTACTGTAATAAGATTCAATCTGAAATAGCTGAAGGAAATGTATACATTTCATATGTTACTGTAAATAAGTATTTCCCTTATACATATACAGAAATTTAACTTGGTGAGCTCACCAAGAAAAGTAATTGATTTTTTTGGGTAAATACTAAACTATGTTCTTTTATAAGCTTAATAGAAAAACTTTTTGGAACATCATAGGTTTGCTTTGGTAGCATAGTTTTTTTTCTATTAGAGAGCACAAAGGTCACTCATTTTAAACAGTCAATAAGAAATCATGATAAATGGTAATCAAAGAAGACAAAATTAGATTGTTAAAGTTATAAAATTAGTACTGTTTTAATGTAAATATAGATAGTACAAAAATTAGTACAATTTAAATACCAGTAATCACGACCGAATCCTAGAATGAGCTACACACAAAATAATTCTAGTCTTGTGCCCTCTGAAAAGGAACATCTCAATTGACAAATTTTTTTTTGCCTATTAATGAATAAATTTTTTTTAACAAGGAAAAAACAAAACAAAACAAAAAATTGTGAGTGTCAGGTATTTTGTTGCAGTTCTGGGAAGTGACTAATACGTTGTCCTCAGTTTCCACTACCAAGATGTGTAAGGCTTGTATTACTCTCTCAATTTTTAATTTCCCCTTTAAATCTCCAATAGTGTTGGGATAAAACTCAAAGATTTCACTAATTACGTTAACATATGGAGCATCCTTAAAACTTTATGTAATGTGTATGACATGATGTTTGATACACATATTTATAGGGAACGATTATTTCAAGTCAAGCAATAAACATAACCGTCTCCTCACATACTTCTCTTTTTAATATGTGTGGTAGGAACACCTAAAGTCTACTGTTAGCAAATCTCCAGTATACAACACAATACTATTAACTGTAGTCATCATGTTCTATATCAGGTCTCTAGACTTACTCCTCTTTTAAAACTGCAACTTTATACTTTTTGACCGGCATTTTCCTATTTCCTCTACCTCTCCATCCTTAGTAACTATGTTTTTTACTTTTGTAGGATTCAATGTAAGCAAGATCATACAGTAGTTTTTCTTTCTATATGGATTATTTCACTTAGCATTATGTCCTCTGGACTCATCTACGGAATTGCAAAAGGCCAGGCTTCCCTTTCTAAAATGTCTGAATGATATTCCCATGTATATCACAATTTAGTTATCTGTCAGTGGATGCTCATGTTGTTTTCGTAGCTCAACTTTGAAGAATAATTCTGCAATGACCATAGATTGCAGATATGTCTTTAAGACACTGATTTCTTTGGGCATACATCAAAGTAGTGGGATTGCTGGATCATGTGGTGGGTCTATTTTTTTTAATTCTTGAGGAGCCTCCATATTGCTTGACATAATGGGTCACTAATTTACGTTTCCATCAACAGTGCACAAGTGATCTATAAAATGATCACTAGAGGAATAAATGAAACTGCTAATTAAAGCATGTGGGTCAGAAATGAAAACAGCTATGAAAAAAGGTTCAGAAACAGTAAATTGAAGAGGTAGGGAAAAGCAATTAGGAATCAAGTGGCAATTAGATCTCTGTAGGTAGGTAGATCCTCCGTCCCTCCTTCAATTAGAGTAATAGGTGACATCTGTTAGATTCTGAAATAAATAGAGAAGCGGGGATGAATCTGAACTGACCTGATTGGGAGAAAGGACGGGCTAATGCAGGTGGAAAGTAAAACAAGGACACGAACTGCACGAGGATTTTGAGCCTGCGCACCTCGTAAGCAAATGGAGCGCTTTGTCCGCGTTCCCTGTGTCTGGTACCAGGACTGCGGAAACACACTGCCCGTGGGCCAGCCTCGACTCTCGCGGCACAGCCAGCCCCACTGGAGGCAAAACATAGGCCCTCCCACTTTCCTGGCCAGGCCAGGGCTGCTGGTGCCGGCAAATGCCTCCGAATACTGGATGAACCCTTACAGGAGGGCACACTTGGAGCCCATTCTCACCCAGATGAACCCCAATCTGTGCCAACCGCTGTGCAAGGCTAACACCAAGGAGGTGGGCGTGCAGGTGAGCCTGCGGGTGGACAAGTCCATTCAGTGCTCGCTGGGGCCTCAAACTCTGCACAGCTGCTACGTGTGGGACAACGCCAGCCACAGGAAACCCACGACACAGTGGGGAGTCTATTCGCAACTGATTGGCCGCAGGGGCTTTGCCTGGTTAAGGAAGGATGAGGAAAATGGCATAAGCAAGGTGCTTTTAGGCCCAGTGAAGCCCAGCCAGCAGCCACTACCAATGCCAGCGTCAGAAGATGAAAGGCAGGAGGAACTCCCTCAGTCTCAAGAGTTGGTGGAGGAAGACGCCAAGCATCTTGGCGAAAGGAAGGGCAAGCAGGTAGAAGGAGACGCAGTTAGCTGTCCGCCTCAGAAGCCCAACTTCCAGGTAGTTTTTCTGTTCTTTTTCTTAAGTGCTATGCCAGCCCTAACATCTCTCTTCTTTTCCATTTCTGGGGCAATAACAGTAAAGCCTTCTCTTGCTTTCCCCTTTAATTTGGTGAGAGAGAGGGGTTATTTTGAAGATGTGTATTTTATGTAGCCTGTAAGTTTGGCGAGTGTAAACAGGAGGGTGCAGAGCCTAACTTGAGTCTGTGAAGACTGAAGTTGTGGCCACCTACTGGGGAATGAGCATTACTAGATAGAGTTTTTGGGCAAAAAGCTCAAGCTTTGGTCAGGTGTGGGAGGAGGGTAGGGACCAGGTTCAGACGCCCATAGCTAAATGCTAATCAAGGAGACAGTGGTGAAGGGCAGGAAAGAGCTTTAATCAGTCTGACCACACTGGAAAACAGATAAAGAAGTTTGAGATCTGTCTTCAAAGGGCTGAGAGAACCTTTGGAGTATTACAGGAAAAGGGAATAACTTCAAGGGTTGGGGGTTTGAGTAGCTGGGGAATTCGCACAGCTGGAAGTGGTAGGTCGTTCTGAGCAGGTGGTGGTCTGGTTGATTGGTATTTTCGGACTGGTTCTGAGAGAGTCATCATTGCTTGAGGGAGTGGTTTGTTCCCGTCGTGAGATGATGGCTCCTGTTTTGGATGGCAACTTCGGTTCCCATCGTGGGATAATTGCCCCCTGTTGGCCATGACCTTATCATAGGACAGTCACCTGGAATCTTCCTGAAATCTGAGGTGACAGACTGGAGACTTCTAGGCATTGCTCAACAGGGTCTGGAACTGAACAGTGTTAAAACCTGGTAATTGGATGTTCCTGAAAATCCTGAAAATTACTGTATTCTTAGCTTAGTGGCCTCAGTCTTAAAAAAAAAAGGGTGAAACAGGTCAGGTAAATTAGGGCTAAAAATTCTTCAATTACAGACACTCCTTTCATGAATAACACATGTATGTGCAGGGCTAAGCAGGGTCCTGACACTAAGTTTCAAAGCAATCCCAGCTTCATTCTGCTTTTAGATACTCATTGTGTGTCCAGCCTCTAGGTCTCTGCTACATGAGGAGACAAAGAGCATTAAGTGTGTGAACAGGAGATAAGATTTTCATTTGGGATGATTATGCTCATGGTGTTATGGAAAACGGACTGGGAAAATACAAGTGACAACAGCAAGAAGAATTCCAGAGTAATTCTTAACTAAGGAAGATGAGAGGCTAAATTAATGTACAATAGTAGCATTGAGAATAGACAGGAGTGAGAGTCAGAAGGTAATTTTTATTTCTTAAAGAAATTAGGGAAAGAGAATCTGGATTCCTCTCAAATTAATGAGTTGCCTTCCCCTTTATTTTCAGTCTTTGGAACCAAAATATGGCTATTTTCATTGTAAAGATTGTAACACCAGATGGGAGAGCGCGTATGTGTGGTGCATTTCTGGAACTAATAAGGTAAGTAAAAGTGAGTGGGAAGTGGAGGGAGAATGGAGTGGGCACTAATATCAAATGGAGGCAGAGTGTTTCCCCATAGAACATGACCGCCATGTCCCTATCGGTCCTCAGTGCTAGGCACACAGTAAGTGCTCAGTGTATGTTCAAATCGGATGGTCTTGAACTCACAACGATCCTCCTGCCTCAGTCTCCCAAGTGCTGGGATTACAGGCGTGAGCCACCAGGCCTGGCTAACATGGGACTTTATAACCATTTTTTTCATTGGTATACTGTAATTTGAGTAAGTTTGGGCCCTAGCTCAAGAAAATTGCCATTATTTGCCACAAGGTGGGGCAATAAGAGAAATAATTTATAAAGGTTAATTTACATAGGAGAGGTTTACTTTGGCAGGCTGTAGTGGTACCCGCCTGTAATCCCAGCTACTGGAGAGTTTGAGGCATGAGGATTCCAAATTCGAGACCAGCTTGGTCTATCTAGTAAGAGCTTGTCTCAAAAATAAAAAGGAATAAGAATGTAGCTTAGGGAGCTTGGGCTCAATCCCCAATATTGGATTCTTATTTTTATTTAAGCTAAACTAACTGCACCTCCACACACACACGTTTGAGTTAATTGCCAACGTACTAGGATTGGGAAAAACTTCACACTCAGTTTGCGTTTCTGGATTCGTGTGAACAGCCACAGCGTCTGGTCATGATGGACACTGTCTCAGAACGAGAACAGTGGGTGTAGGAGAGCAGCTTGTGTGTCCTTTTGCTTGCCCTGCATACTTCATTGTGCAGCAGTTTACACCAGGCCATTTCCTTAGCTTCTAAGAGCATCCGTTTGTGTTGTGTGTTCAAAGGCTGCCTTTCTGCCTGAGGACTGTGGAGGGATAGGGCAGAGAGACATGTTGAGACCTGAATGAAAACTTGACTTTTTGAAATGGCCATTGGCTAGACCTAGAAGGTGAACAGCTTTTTAAACCAAGTTAAAATGACTTCCTGTCTCGTCTCTTGCCAGAAGAAAAACAATGGGGTGGATTCAGATGTTCCAAGGCACTAGAACACAAAGAATGTGACACAGAACTTGTCCTTCACAAATGTATTCTGATAGGAGTGATACAGATAAAAGTGCAGTTCAGTGATACATGCAGTAGCACTCATGGCGTGGAGGTGGTACAGAAATTACACGGGACGGAGGGTTAATCTGTTTGAGGGACAGTGCCGTGATTTCCAAATACAACCTGGAAGTATAAATAGAAGGCAGAAATCACCAAGCAAAGCAGGCAGCAAATGCGCGCAGGAAAATGCACAAAGCCCAGAAAGCACATGAGCACATGGTATTCACAGGTAACAAGTTAAAACGCAAGTGGGCAAATAGCTGGAAAGCACAATATGTCAAGGGTAATAGACTGGGACGAAAGGAGAAGGGCTTGTCCCACACAATGGATAAAACTGTAATGATCATTTCCCACTGCATGTCTATGATAGTTCTTCATGTGTGTCCTGGGTAGTTGTCAGAACTCTAGAAAAAGTAGCATTAGCTAAATTTTACAAGGAAAAATCAGGAAAATCAGGTTCATAGGGTAAGAAAAGGTGACTCGTAGCCCTAACAGCTTAAAACTGGAAGGGTGGAAGTTAGATGAGAGCAAAGTACAAGGTGAGAAAATGGATCCCTTAAATTAAGAATGGAGAGCATCCCTCCCCAACTCAGCTTTATTAATTAATAATTTTATCTCTAGGTTTATTTCAAACAACTCTGTTCAAAATGCCAAAAGAGTTTTAACCCTTATCGAGTAGAAGCAATCCAATGTCAGGTAAGCACACTGAATATTTTTACTTTTTCTATATTTATTTGTCAACATGAATCCTTGGATAGAATTGGATATTGGTATCATAGTGTTAGGTTTTCTATGTGTTTGAAGCTTTATAATTAGATATTTTAGAAAAAAGAAAGACATAAATTCTGATTTGCTTTCTTGAAGAGAAAGATGGTGAAGATTTGCTATTTTCAGTTCCCTTATGAGGTGTTTGTGTACAATGTATGTGTGTTTTGCCTGCAAGTCCCTGTAGTTTGAATGTAATTTGCTAAGTAGCTGTTATAAGTATTCACTGTGTGCTAGAGTTTAAACTAAGTGTTTTAGATGTATTATCCCATGTGATTTCACCTTTGTGATAGGTGTTATTTCCATTTTGCAGATCAAAATGCTAAATTCAATAAAATGAATAACTTGCCCTGGGTTAGACCGATAGGATTAGACCTGTGATTGGTCCCCAGGTGTCTCCAATGTTTAGAAAGTCACAGAACAGATGAGATCTCAATTTCCAATGAAGTCTTTTGCATTTTGGGGAGAGTCTGTGTGGAATCTTTAGCTTGAAGAAAACCTGTCTTTAATCTTTTCAAAAACATGCAATATGATTAGTTTTTGAACTTAAGAAAAATTTTAAAACTGGATAGTGTGGCACACACCTGCGATCCTGGCACTCTAGGAGGCAGGAGGGGGATAGCCAGTTGCAGCCCAGTCTTAACAACTTAGGAAGTTCCTGTCTCAAAAATAAAAAGCAGTGAAAGGGCTGGGGATGCAGGCCAGGATGAAGACCCTGGGTTCAGTTCCCAGTACAGATGTTCCTCATTTTACAACCTACCTCTTTATCAACTGCTCAGACTTACAGCCCTCACTTGCACTTTGATGCAGGAGCACAAGTGGCAGTGTGGCTTTGTGGTGGCTTCTTGCACAGTGCAGTACCGTAATTTTTATTGGTTGGGCTGTACAGTACTATAGTTTTACGTTCTGTTGTATAATACAGTACTAGATGTAAGAGTTAAATAAAAGCGAAGGCATTGAGTTGCAATTTTCTTTGACCAGTTCTTTGTTCTGAAGATTGTAAATATATATATATATATATATTTCCTCGTTTAGCAACAAACTCAGTTAACAGCCTTGCTGCAGGACTGTAGCTTGGTCATTAAACAAGGAATGTCTGTACTGCGTAACACAAAAAACTAAATCCTCCAGCTAAAATTTTTTTCCTTTTTCTGTGGTTAGTAAATGATATTTTAACAACTAGTTTATAAATGACTTATCCTCAGATTTCTGGTCTGAGATTCTTAGTATTCTTGTGTTTAATATCAAATTGTGTTTAAATGTATTTTCTGTTTTTCTTTCTTTCTTCCTTTTTTTTGAAACACAATCTTACTGTGTCGTTCAGACTGGCCATGAACTCACTATGTAGCCCTGGCTGGCCTTGAATTTGGAGCAACCTTTCTGACTCAGCCTCCCAAGTGCTGGGATTGTAGGTGCACATCACCATGCATGGCTATTTTCTGTTTTTCCATACCCCCTTTTCTTATGTTCACCTGATTTTTTTTTTTTGTACTAGGGTTTGAACTCACAACCTTGCACTTGTGAGGCAGGTGCTTGTGCCACTGAGTTATATCCCCAACTCCTGTTCACTTGATTTTTTAAATTTCATTTTTCTATCAATTATCTTGGTAGTTATTCTTTTCTTTTAAATCATTCTTTAGTGTTCTTCTGGTGGTTATTATAGAGGTTACAGTATGACTCCTTGACTTGTCAAGGACTAAATAAATTTACTTTTCTTCAATGCAATGGCTTTAGACTACTTGCATCACTTCATCATAACTTATCTGCTACCATTTTTGTATATATTAAGTTTACCTATATTTTAAACTTTTAAAGATATTATTTCATTTAGTCAATATTCATTTAGCTTTAGCTAAGTATTTATCCTTTCTGTTGCCCTTGGGTCTCTTTTATATCTTTTTCTATATGGGGTCACTTTCTTCTACTTGAACACACATTGGTATTTTTTGTAGCATAGTATGAAGGTGACAAACTCTATTTTTATTTGGATATCTTTTCAAGCGAGATTTTTGCTGGGTATAGAATTTGTAGTTCTTCTTGTTTTTTTCTTGGTTTTCTGATAGAGTCTCACTATGTAATCAAGCTTTGAACTTACCGTGTAGCCCAAGCTGGCACTGAACTCAATCCTACTGCCTCAGTCTCCTGAGGGATGAGATTGTAGAGGTGTGGCCTTTCTGTCCTTTAAAATTCCCTCATTGTTTTTGTGCAGCTGGCTGTTAGTCTCATTGCAGTTCCTTTGAAGTAATCTTTCTTTTGCTGTCCTTCTTAAATCTGCTTGCTTTTAAGATTTGGAAAGAATTAAGTTCATGAACTGAGGCACCATTGTGTGTGTCTCTCTCTATACTTCGATTTTTTTTTGCACTGTTCCAGGGATGTACCTACTTGTGGCTTTTCTGTATTTATCCTGACTTTTTTCTTAAAGAGGGAAAAATAAAAAAAATACAAGAAAAACAAGAAGCAAAAGAGAAAAATAAACAACAATAAAAAAAACCCCAAACAATAACAATATAGGCTTTCAAAACAAGGTGGTAGGAACTTAACAAAGGTTGTTAGTTTGCATAGTTATCTTCAAGAGAGTTACTCATATTACCAGATAGACATGCAAAACTGATCTAATCCTGTGAGTGTTAACTGTTTTGTTCCAAGAACTAATAGAACCAGTAGTACAAACATCTTAGCTATCTTAAATGTATATATCCAAATTTATATCTTTTTCTTTTCCCTTCCTTCTTTTCTCCTTTTACCTGAGTTGTTTTTCCCCTTTGAGCAGTTTCTTACCCTTTCACAGTATTTTTTGAAGATTTTGGATCTTATTTACTCTTTCAGTTTTTTGCACTAGGGAAACAATATGGTATTTACACATATGAGTCTGATTTATTTCACCTATGAGTATGGTCTCAAGTCACATTCATTTACCTATAAAGGCCTCAATGTGATCCTTTTTTATAGCTGAGTAGTACTCCATTGTATAAGAATACTACATCTTTTTTATTCATTCCTCAGTTGATGGGCATTTGGGTTGTTTCCAAGATTTGGTTATTATAAATTGTGCTGTATAAACATGGATGCACATATATCACTGTGGTATGATGTTTTGAATTCTTCTGGGAATATGCTCAGAAGCAGGATACCTCCACTCCCAGCTTTTGAGGAACTTCAACACTGATTTCCACAGTGGCTGCACCAGTCTACACTCCCACCAACAGCACAGAAGAGTTCATTTTTCAGCCTCTCTAGTATTTCTTATTGGTTGTATTCATGATCCTGGCCATTCTTTCTGGAGTGAGATGGAATCTCGGTGTTGTTTTAGTTTGCATTTCTCTAATGACCAATCATGCTGAACATTTTTTCATATATTTATTTGCCGTTTGTATTTCTTCAGCTGAGAACTGTGTTTTCATCTCAGATGCCCATTTTTGGATTGGGTCTTTGAATTTTGGGGGCCTGATTTTTTAAAAAATTCTTTATATGTTCTAGATAGAAGTCATTTGTCTGAGGGACAGCTGACTAAGATTTTTTCCCAATTCATGGGTTTTCTTTTCACTGTGTTGGAGATTTCTTTAAACATGCAAAAACTTTTTAATAAGAGGAGATCTTAGTTGTTGATTCTGGGAAGTATTTCCCACGCAGTTTGATTTTTGTTCATGAATTCTCTGCCTACCCCTCTGTCTTCAAGGTTTCTACCCACTTTGTCTTCCAGCAGATTTAGTGTTTCTGTTTTAATATTTAGATCTCTGATCCCTTTTGACTTTAGTTTAGTGCATGGTGATAGGCTTGGGTCTAGTTTTAGTTTTCAGCATATGGAAATCCAGTTTTCCCAACATCACTTATTAAAGAGGCTATCTTTCTTCCAGTGAACATGTTTGGCCCCTTTGTCAAAGATAAGGTGGCTGAGTGTGTTTGTAGTTGTGATTGTATCTTCTAATCTGTTCCATTGATCTTCAGGTCTGTTTTGATTCCAGGACCATGCTGATTTTATCACAGTAGCTTTGTAGTATAACTTCAAGTCAGGGATTGTGATGCCTCCTGCCTTGTCTTTGTGGCCCAGAATCGCTGATGCTATTCTAGGTGTCTTCTGGTTCCAGATGAATTTTAAGAATGAACTCTCTAGATCTGTGAGGTATGCTAATGGTATTTGGACTGGAATTGCATTAAATCTGTATGACAATTTTGGGAGAGTGGCCACTTTCACAATGTTTGCTCTTCCTATCCATGAACAAGGAATGTCTTTCCATTTTCTGAAATTTTCTTCATTTCTTTTTTCAGAGTACTGTAATTTTCATTGTATAGATCTTTTACTTCCTTCATTAGATTGATTCCTAAGTACTTCATTTTTTTTTGGATGCTATTGTGAAGCGTGTGGTTTCTCTTATCTCTCTCTCAGTGAGTTTTTTGTTTGTGTAGAGGAATGCTATTGATTTTTGAGTGTTGATTTTTGTATCCAGCTACCTTACTGCATTTGGTTATTACATCTAGAAGTCTTCCGATGGAGTTTTGAGGGTCTTCTATGTAGAGTATCATATCATCTTCCAATAATGATAATTTAACTACTTCCTTTCCTATCCTTATTCCTTTTATTTCTCTCTCTTGTCTGATTGCTCTGGCTAATGTTTCCAGCACTATATTGAATTGGAGTGGTGATAGTGGACAGCCTCGTCTTGTTCCTGATTTGAGTGAAAGCTTTCAGTTTTTGACCATTTAATGTGATACTGGCTGTTGGTTTGTCATAGATGGCTTTTATCAGATTGAGATAAAGGCCATGTATTCCAATTTTCCATAGTGTTCTTATCATGAATGAGTGTTGGACTTTATCAAGCTTTTTCTGCATCTATTAAGATCATGTGATTCTTACCTTTGGCTCTATTGATATGGTGTGTTATGTTTATTGATTTGTGTATGTCAAACCATTCCTGTATTCCTGGGATGAATCCCACTTGGTCATGGCATATAATCTTTTTGATGACTTGCTGCATTCTGTTTGCCAGTATTTTACTCAGGATTTTTGCATCTATGCTCATTAGGGAGATTGACCTTTGATTCTCTTTTTTGGTTGGGTCTGTCTCTGGTTTTGGTATTAGGGTAATACTTGCTTCCAGGAATGAGTTAAGGAGAACTGCTTCCCTTTCAATTTCATTGAAGAGTTGAGGAGTGTTGGCATTAAGTCTTCCTTGAATTTCTTGTAGAATTCAGCAGTGAATCCATCAGGATCTGGGCTTTTCTTTGTTGGTAAGGTTCTAATTACATTTTCAATTTCACTAACTGAAATTGGGTTATTGAGCAGTTCTACATCTTCTTGATCCAACTTTGGTAATTCATGTGTTTCTAGGAATCTGTCCATTTCTTCAGTCTTATTGAACCTATGAGGGTATAGGTTTTTGAAGTAGGTATTGATGATCTTTTGTATTTCGACAGGGTCTGTGGTGATTTCACCCTTTTCATTCTTTATTGCATGAATTTGAGATTTTTCTTTCCTTTTTTTTAAAATAAGGTTGGCTAGAGGCTTATCAATTTTGTTTATTCTTTCAAATAACCAACTCTATGATTTGTTAATTCTTTGTATTGTTTTCTGAGTCTCAATTGTGTTAATTTCTGCTCTGATCTTTATAATTTTCTCTCTTCTTTTAGCTTTGGGCTTGATTTGCTCTTCTTTTTCTAGATGTTTGAGGTGTAACATCCAGTTATTTATTTGTGTTCATTCTGTTTTCCTGATGTGGGAATTTCCCTCAATAAATTTCCCTCTGAGGACTGCTTTCATTGCATCCCACAGGTTCCAGTAAGTTGTATTTGCATTTTTCTTTGCTTGTAGATATTGTTTAATTTCTTCTTTAATTTTCTCTGTGACCTATTGATTGTTCAGGAGTGTATTACTTAATTTCCATGTGTTTACAGAGTTTTTACAGTTTCTTTTGTCATTAATTTTGAGTTTTATGGCACTATGATCAGATAATATGAATGGGATAATTTTGATTCTTTTGCATTTACTTAAGCATGTTCTATGGGCTAGTATATGGTCTATTTTAGAGAATGTCCCATGTGAATCTGAGAAGAATGTATATTCTAATATTGTTGGGTGGAACACTCTGTACATGTCTACTAAGTCCATTTGTTCGCAAGTTTGATTCAACTCTGTTATTTCTTTGCTGCTTTTTGTCTAGTTGATCTGTCTCTTTGTGTCGAGGGGGTAT
>RJWT010040901.1:0-12407 GCA_004365215.1 Cuniculus paca
AAAAAAAAAAGAAAAGAAAAGAAATTCATGAACACAAAACCAGAACTCCAAAATGTTCTGAAAGATATCTACAAAGAGATAACAAGGATTACAACTTTATGAACCCCAACAGAAAGAATCCAACAGGCAAGGCAAGCAATTAAACAGAGGGGAAAGAAAGGGAACCAACCAACAATACAAAAATAGCATGACAAAGATAAGCCAATACATATCAGTTATAACCATCAATGTTAACGGTCTAAATTCACCAATTGAAAGAAACAGACTGGCAGAAATTATCAAGAAGCAAGATCCAGGAATATATTGCATATGAGAAACATATTTAGTTCAAAAAAAAACATAGGCTGAAAGTCAAAGGATGGAAAACAATACTCCATGCAACAGGAGCCCAGAAATAATCAGGTGTAGGTATTCTATCTGCCAAAAAAAGTGGATTTCAAGTCAAGATTGATTAAGAGAGACAAAGACGCTCACTACATCCTTATAAAGAAAACCATGCAAAAGGAAGAGACACAATCATAAATATATATTCACCAAATACCAGAACACCTAACTATGTAAAACATATACTAACCGACATGAAAAATCAAATAAACACTAATACAATTGTAATAGAGGACCTGAATAAACCACTGCCACAAGCAGATGGATTACCAGGCATGGTGGCACATGCCTGTAATCCCAGCACTCTGGAGGCTGAGGCTGTGAGTTCAAGGACAGGCTGGGTTACAAAATGAGTTCAAGACCAGCCTGAACTGCATAGTGAAACTCTGTCTCAAAAAAAAAAAAAAAAAGAACAAGGAACAGACAGATCAACTAGAAAAAACTCAACAATGAAATATCAGATAAACCAAACTTTTAAACAAATGGATTTAGTAGATGTCTACAGTGTTCTACTTCATAACATCGGAATACATATTCTCCTCTGCTGCACATAGAATGTTCTCCAAAATAGACCACATACTAGCTCATAGAACATGTATAAGTAAATGCAAAGGAATTGAAACCAGGCCAGACTTGGTCATTCATTTCTGTAATCCCAGCACTCAGGAAGCTAAGCCAGAAGGGACACCATGAGGTTGAGGCCTGCATGGGTTACAAAGTGAGTTCAAGGCCAACTTCAACTGCAGAGTGAGACCCTCTCATACACAAAAAAGTTATCAGACCATATTGCAATATAATTGGACATTAACAGCAAAAGAAACAACAACAACTTCATAAACACATGGAAGTTAAATAACACCCTCCTGAGCAACCAATGGGTCATGGATGAAATTACAGAAGGAAGAAAATATGTTCTACAATTAAACAATAATGCCAACATGACATACCAGAACTTATGAGACACAATGAAAGCAGTCCTCTGAGGGAAACTTATAGTGGTGAGTTCCCACATCAGAAAGAGAGTGAACTCAAATAAACAACCTAAATTGAAAATGAAGCTGCTAGATGAAGACCAAGTCAAGCAAAAAGGTCATACAAGGGTGGAAATTATAAAGATCAGAGTAGAAACTAACGCAATGGAGACTATTATGGTTTGTGTCTAGCTGGCCTCCCAAGCCTCATAGTCATGGAGGCAGCTGAATCTAGTATTTGTGATTGGTTTGTTTTCTAGCCCTGGGATTAGTGGTGTGAGTGCTACACCCGCCCAGGGCTGGAGCCAGCATATATATAGGGAAGGGAAGAAGGTGTGATGCCCCCACTTTTGCCTTGTTGCTCTTGTTGCTTGTGGGCTGCCATGAATGGCTGCCCCTCAGCCATGCCACCCTGCCTTGGAGCCTGCTGAGTATGGACTAAAACCCCCAAAAAACTTCAGGACATAAACCTTTCCTTCCTTCATGTTGGACATCAGGTATTTTGTCTAAGCAATGAGAGAAAAGTAACCAAAACAGCAACCTTATCAAAAAAGAGGAAAGAATAGGGCTGGGGATTTAGCTCAGTGGCATAAGTGTTGGCCTGGCAAGCACAAGGTTATGAGTTCGATCGCTGGTACAAAAAAAAAAAAAAAGAGGAAAAAAATACCCAATTCATGCATTGAGAAATGAAAAGAGTGAAACCACAACAGATCTTGCAGAAATCCAGAAAATCACAAATACCTGCTTCAAGAACCTGTATTCTAATAACATGCAAAACACAGAAGAAATGGACAGGTTCCTGGATACATATGAATTACCGAAGCTGAATCAAGAAGATGTGAAAATTCTAAATAAACCAATATCAATCAATGAAATTGAAGATGTAATTAGAAACCTACCAACAAAGAAAAATCCAGGGCCTGGTTGATTCACTGCTGAATTTTGTGAGAAATTGAGAGAAGATCTAATGCTACTACTTCTCGAACTCTTTATGAAATTGAAAGGGAAGCAATGCTCCCAAATTCATTTCTGAAAGTAAGCATTACCCTGCTACCAACACCAGAGAAGAATTCAACCAAAAAGAGAACTACAGGTCAATTTCCCTAATGAACATAGATGCAAAAATTCTCAATAAGAAACTGACAAATAGAATGCACCAAATCATTGAGAAGATTATACACAATGACCAAGTGGGATTCATCCCAGGAATGCGGGGATGGTTCAACATATGCAAATCAATAAATGTAATATACCATGGAAACAGAGCCAAGGACAAAAACCATATGATCATCTCAATAGATGTACAGAAAGTCTTTGATGAAGTTCAACATTCATGACTTTAAAAAACCCTACAGAAAATGAGAATACATGGTCTTTACCTCAATCTGATAAAAGCCATCTATGACAAACCAACAACCAACATCGTACTAAATGGACAAAAACTGAAAGTTTTCACTCTAAAATCAGGAACAAGCCAAGGATGTCCACTATCACCACTCCTATTCAATATAGTTCTGAAAATATTAACTAGAGCAATTAGACAAGAGAAAAAAATAAGAGGGATCAGGATAGGAAAGAAAAATTTAAATTATAATTAATTGTAGATGACATGATACTCCACTTAGAAAACCCCAAAAACTGTACCAAAAGACTTCTAGATTTAATAAGCAAATTCAGCAGCATAACTAGATACAATGTCAACATTCAAAAATCAATAGCATCACTGGGCATGGTGGCACACTTCTGTAATCCCAGCACTCAGGAGGCTGAGGCAGTAGGATCATTATGAGTTCAAGACCAGCCTGGGCTATAAAGTGAACCCAAGGTCAGCCTGAACTACATAGCAAGACCCTATCTCAAAAAGACAAAAAAAAAATACACAAATAAGAAAATCACTGAGAGAAAAATTAGGGAGATAACACCTTTCACGACAGTATCAAGAAATATGGAATACCTAGGAATCAATCTAGTGAAGGATGTAAAAGACCTCTACATTGAAAACTATGGTACTCTGAAAGAGGAAAATGAAGGAAATATCACAAAATGGAAAGATATTCTTTATTTTTTAGTAGGAAGAACCAATATATTGAAAATGATCACACTTCCAAAATTGTTATGCACATTTAATACAATCCCAATCAAAATTCCAGGAGCATATCTCACATAATTAGAGAAAACAATCATGAAATTCTTTTGTAAGTAGAAGTGATATAGGATAGCAAAAACAATTCAGGGCAACAAAGGCAAGGAAGGGGACATCACAATCCCCAAGTTGAAATTATACTACAAAGCTACTATGATTTTTTAAAAAAACAGCATGGTACTGGCCAAAAAACAGACCTGAGAATCAATGGAACAGCATAGAAGATGCAGAAACAACTCCAGACACACTTAGCCATCTTATTTTTGACAAGAGGACTAAATACACTCACAGGAAGTAAGATAGCCTCTTTAATAAATGGTACTGGGAAAACTGACTTTCCACATGCCAAAGATTAAAACTAGATCCAACTTTCACCATGCACTAAACTAAAATCAAAATAGACCAAAGATCTAAATATTAAAACAGAAACATTAACTCTGTTGGAAGAGAGAATAGGTAGAACTCTTGAAGACATTGGTATAGGCAAAGACTTTATGAACAAAACCACAATTGCATAGGAACTATCACAAAGAATCAACAACTGGGATCTACTTATTTAAAAACTTTTGTACACCAAGAGAAACCACCAACAGAGTGAAGAGACAATCCACAATGTGGGAAAAAATGTTTGCCAGCTGTTCCTCACACAAAGGACCAATATCTAGAATGTAGAACCCAAAAATTAAGACCCTCCCCCAATATAAAGATCCAGTCCAAAAATGGGTAACTGATATGAATATAAATTTTTCATATAAAGTAGAAATGGCAAATAAATAAATGAAAAATGTTCAACATCACTGGTCATTCGAGAGACACTGAGTTTCCATCTCACCCCAGAAAAAGTGACTAAATTATCAAGAAATCAACCAATAACAAATGCTGGTGGGGCTGTTGGTGGGAGTGTAGACTGGTGCAATCACTGTGGAAATCCGTGCACAGATTCCTCAAAAAGCTTGGACTAGAGGTCCCATTTGACCCAGCCATTCGCCTTCTGAGTATCTCCCCAAAAGATTTAAAAGCATCATATCACAGTAATGTATACACACTCATGTTTATAGTGGCACAGTTTGTAATAGCTAAATCTTGGAAACAGTCCAGATGTCCATCAACTGGTGAATGGATAAAGAAGTTGTGGGGTTTTTACACAATGGAGTACTACTCTGCCACAAAGACAGATAAGTTTGAGACATTTCTAGCTAAAGGATTCACCTTAAGATCATACTATTAAGTGAAATAAATGGAATACAAATATGCAAATATCACATTGTTTGTCCGGTGTGAGAAATTAACAGTGTAAATAAAGAACAAAATTTATAATAGATGTTATGAAATAGGAAGAAAATGTTCAAATGGGAACTATAGCAGGCAGAGGGGGAGAGGAAACAAATGAGAAAAGAAGGAAAAAAAATGGAAACAAGTCTTTTGTAAATAAGGGGGAAAGAAGGGTTGAGGGAGTGTAGGGGGTTGGGATAAAAAGAATCAAGATATATCATGTACAAGCACAAATTCCCTATAATGAATGTGATCATTATGTATACTTAATACATACCAGTAAACGTAATGAATTATAAAGAAATGAGAAGAAAAGAGAAAGGGCCGGGCGTGGTGGCTCACGCCTGTGACACGGGAGGCTGAGACAGGAGGATCGTTGTGTGTTCAAGACCAGCCTGGGCTACAAAGTGAGCTCAAGGCCAGCCTCAACAACATAGTGAGACCCTATCTCAAAAACACAAGGGCTGGGGGTCTAGCTCAGTGGCCTAAGTGCCTGCCTAGCAAGCACAAGGTCTTGAGTTCAATCCCTGGTGCTGCAAGAAAAGAAAAGAAAAGAAAAGAAAAGAAAAGAAAAGAAAAGAAAAGAAAAGAAAAGAAAAGAAAAAAAACAGAGCTAAAGACTGAGGAAAATACCATCTTTTTTTTTTTTCTTTTTCTTTCTTTTCTTTGTACTGGGGATCGAACTCATGATCTCACATTTGCCAGGCAGGTGCTTATGCCACTGAGTTAATCCCCAGGCCTATACTTTCTCTGAAATGGATATACTGTTCACCATAGAAGAACTAGAAATTATTAAACATGTTATAATTGAAGGCATTAAAGACATGTATTCAGTCATAAAGCAGATGATTTTAAAGCAAATGGAAGAGTTCTTAAATTTCAGCAAGTTAAAGGAAGCATGTAAGTAGAAGTGACCACAAAATAAAATTGCTGAAGTGAATGCAAAACAAGAGAAATTCTCATGAACTGCAAAGAAAAAGAAATCAAGATATGAAAAGAGGAGGAAAGCTGAGCACGGTGGCACACAGCTGTAATCCCAGCTCTCAGGAGGCTGAGGCAGAAGGTTTACTGTGATTTTGAGGCCATTCTGGGCTACAATGTGAGTTCAAGGCCAACCTGAACTACACAGTGAGACCCTGTGTCAAAAAGCTGGAGGGGAAGGGTACAGAAGGTCAGTCCAGGAAATACAATATACCTATAATAGGAATACCTTAAACCACAGAACAAAGTAAACAAAGCTGAAATAATATTTGAGGAACTAATTCAAGAAAACTTCCCGGACTTGAAGAGCAAAGTAGTGCTACAAATGAGAAGGTCTCACAGCATACTTTAAAATTTTAATGAAAAAAAGACAAAACCTAGACATATCTTAGTGACTTTTTTAAATTTCAAAAATAAAGAAAGAAAACTTGCAAGTATCCAGACAGAGAAAGCAAGTTACATATAAAGGGTCAAAAATCAGGCTGACCTCAGATATTTCACTTGCAATTCTAATGCCTGAAAACAGTAGAACAATATCTACTGAGTTTTAAGGAAAAATAATTTTGAACCAAGAATGATATACCCTGCCAAGTTATTATTTCTGTGTGAAGGCAACTGAAGACATTCTCAGGTCCCAAGCACTAAGAAAGTGTATCAACCAAGAACCTTTCTGAAAATTTTGCTGAACAACATATGGCAGCCAACAGAGAACATAAATTAAAAATAACTAAAGTGTAGGGAGGCAACTGTATGAAAGATTTGATGGTAGGCATGAAAACTAAGAAGTCTAAAGTTATTCCATGTAGAGTAATACATCTAAATGCCAAAACAAACTTAGAGCCTAGATCTGAACTTTTCAGTTTATGTAGTTCTAAACTGTGAAAGAACATAATGAATATTCTGTGTATTAGGCAAATAAATACTGCTTTATTTTTGCCCTGTAGTATTACAGGTAAAGATTTAGGTTGTTAAATCAAATATATGTATTATGGATTGAAAACTGGTGGTCAACTTGGCACCAACTGAATTAAATCGGTTGCATTTAGACAAACCACCTGAGGAAGGTCGCCAGCATAAAGAGAGATGTGGAGAGGAGGAGCGGAGGCGTTGTGAGTTCTCCTAAGTGCTGTTGTTTGGAGCCATTGGTTCTTCTGGAGGAGCTTGTCAGACTGGCTCCCAAGTATGACTTTGGCCATTATCGTGGGAAAAGCTTGGAACCTTGTTGAGAGTGACTGCGGTTCACTTTGGGGAACTCTGGTCTTTAGTTGAGCAATGCTTCCGGGCTCTGGAGGGGGAGATGGCTGCTATTCAAACTCCAGGAGTTGTCGTCACGCTGGCTTCCTGGCATGTACTTGACTGTTATCATCGGAGGAGCGCGGGACTTCATCGCTGAGGATGGCTGTGGTACTTTTCGGAGAGCCCTGGCTCTTATTTGAGCATTGCTTCTTGGCTCCACTGTAGAACCCTCAACCTACTAGCACAGATCCTTCATCCTGCTGGCATAGACTTTCTAGCTGCCACCGCTGGCCTATGGGCCTTTCCAGTACAGACTTTGGTGTTGTGGACAGATTTCCAGCACTTTCTTGTGTTTATCACAGGGTAACCATCATAAATAATATTATAAATTCTGTGTCCTGATTGTAATCTTTCTCCATGCGACCCCTGACTATAATGGTATGTAATATAAAAGTGCTTGTCACTGTGGATAGAACAAGTACCGTAATCACATGCTAAGTGTTAAATTGACAAAATTGGAAAATAATACAGTTTTGTTTCCCTTATGTTTAATTACAGAAGATAAAAACTAGCAAGTTCGTAATGTTGATATTTATAATGTAACAAGAAAATTTCCAAAGCACTAGTTAGAGACAATGGAAAAAATGTTGTTGGAGATACTGAATTGGGAAAACCAGCAGTTACTGCATCAGATGGTAGTTTATATAAATCTGTCATTGAGTTATGGACAAAAATAGATTGTGTGCATTCCAAGTTTCCAGAGTTGAAAAATAGTGAAACACCAAGAAAAAGTAGCAAAAGAAAAACAGCAAGGAAGCATTAAAGTTAACATAAAAGATATTGGAGGAGGTAGAGGTAAACTATATTCATAAAGTGGTTAAACTTCCAATTAATAAAGATCCAAATCGAGGAAAAAAAAATCAGTCTCTGATTCAAGATAATCACATTTGTATATGTTGGAGTCAGGCTTTATAAGGGAAAAGATTTAATACAGGACACATAATTTATAGGATTATTTTATAATATGCACCCAAAGAGTCAAATGCAAAAGAATGCTGGAGATCTGTCCACACACTAGAGACTCAAAGAATCCAGCTGAGGTCCTAGAGTCCACAGCAATGTCTTGTGCAAGTCTTTTTTAATACTCTGTGCTGAGAAGGCCCAAAGGTCCGTGGTGGAAGCTAGAAAGTCTGCACCACCAGGATGAAGGATCTGTGCTGGCCGGCTGAAGGACCTGCACTGGAGCCAGAAAGTGACACTCAAGGTAAGGACCAGTGCTCCTTGGAAAAGAACTGCGGTCATCCTGAGCGACAGCAAGAACCCAAGCTCCTCTGAAGATGGGAACAGCTGAATTTATAACAGGAAAACCAGCATGACAAACTTCTCCAGGAGAATCAAAAGCACACCATCTTCCCCTCCAGTTCTCAACAACCCTCAGGTGGGCCTTCCACACCCAGCACCATGCTAGTTCAGTTTAGCTGGGTGTTACAAGTTGACCATTAGTTAAACCACCACAGTATACAGCAAAGATTAAGATGAAAGGAAAGAGGAATTGTCTAGGTTATAGAAAAAGAAAGTAACATGTTTATTAGGCAGAAATAAGGAAATCACAAAATATTTCACATTTAAGAGACTTTAGGTGGTAAATAACATGGCACTCATGTGTGAGATTACTGTGCAGTATCTTGATGTGGGTGGTAGTTTTACTGCTATAAAGTAATACAGATATATAGATACATAGATGCATAGGTATGGGTTTTAGGGTTTTTTTGTAGTCAGAGTCAGGCTGGCCTTGATATCACTATGGCCCAAGCTGGCCTCAAACTCATGGCAATGGGATTACAATATGTGCCACCACACCTGGCTACAGATCATGTATTTTAAAATACACACTCGGGGCTGGGGATCTAGCTCAGCGGCCTAAGCACCTGCCTGGCAAGTGCAAGTTTGTGAGTTCAATCCCCGGTGCTGCAAAAAATAAAATAAAATACACACTCACCAGGCCTGGTGGCACATGCCTGTAATTCCAGCACTCAGGAGGCTGAGGCAGGAGAATCATTGTGAGTTCAAGACCAGCCTGGGCTACAAAGTGAGCTCAAGGCCAGTCTGAATGGCATAGTGAGACCCTGTCTGAAAAAGACAAGGACCAGGGGAGTTAGCTCAGTGGCGTAAGTGCCTGCCTGGCAAGCGTGAGGTCACGAGTTCAATCCCCGGTGCCACAAAAAAAAAAAAAAATTCATAATTAGTACATTTTATGTACTTCAAATTCACTGATCTCTAACTAATCCTTCAATTAAAAAGAATACATGTAGCAAAAAAAAAAAAAGTTGAAATCTTAACCCGCAATATAATGCTATTAGGAGTCAGAAGAGGGGAGCCTTCATGGATAAAATTAGAGCTTTTATACGAAGAACCACAAAGAGGTCTCTCACTCTCTTTCTGTTATGTGTGAGGACAGTGAGGAGTTGGCCTTCTACAACCCTAAAGATGCCCCTCTCCAGAATGTGACCATGCTTCCAACCTACAAAACTGAGAAACTGATTTCTATGGTTTATTGGCTCCCCAGTCTGTAGTACTTTGTTACAGCAGCCTAAAATGACTGCTTCATTGTCTGCTTACTCAGTGGCTTTCCAATCTCTTCTAAACATGTATTTTTATATGAGGTATTACAATACTTTTTAATTTAAACATCATAGCTATGTTGAGTCATATGTACAATCATGCCCACACTCAGAGAAAACACAAAACCTCACATGTGCTTGAGATCAAGGGTGACTGACTCTCACACCCCTTGTCTATCTGACTCTGACACTGGCTCACTTAAGTACGCCTGGTACCTCTGAGGTATGTATCACTTTGAGTTATCTGTGCTGGCAAGTGTGAGTTCTGATTCCAACCAAATGAGTTGTCTTGCAAATCCACATACTTTCCCTAATAACACACTTTGCTACCTCAGAAGAAAACCATGGAACAGACAGAGGCCAAGCATAAAGGTAGAAAATATTTTTCAAAGTACAACAATACTTTGTTAAAAAAAATACTTTGTTATAAAAAAAATTAAGTGTTGGAGGCCAAATCAGACCTCTATAAAGCAACACCTATTGAACTTACAGGAAAAACTCTAGCAGCTCTTACTAGAAAAAGGATATACAATACTACTTGATATAGTACTGTGTGTCCTAAAACATGTGTTAGACAAGCAAGGTTAAGAACAGAGGTCCTGCCGGGCGTGGTGGCTCACGCCTGTAATCCCAGCACTCGGGAGGCTGAGACAGGCGGATCATTGTGAGTTCGAGACCAGCCTGGGCTACAAAGTGAGCTCAAGGCCAGCCTGAACGGCATAGGGAAACCCTGTCTCAAAAACAGGGCTGGGGATCTAGCTCAGCGGTCTAAGTGCCTGCCTGGCAAGCACAAGGTCGTGAGTTCAATCCCCGGTGCTGCAAAAAAAATAAAATAAATTAAAAAATAAATTAAAAAAAAAAAAGAACAGAGGTCCTTGGGCAAGGAAACAGTAAGAACCATCAGAATGGAGAACCTTCCTATCTCTCACATTCTAGAATCCATATTTGATTATGGAAAGACCATTATCACTTAGAAAAGAAGCCAGATAATCAGGTAGGTCACCCCAGAGAATTGTTTCCTTTTAGAGATGAAGAACAGAAGAAGGATAGAGTTAGCCCTAAGCACATTACACATCCTGATCCCTCTGAATTATCCCAGAAAAAATTGGGACATTCTAGTTTTTGAGGGAGACACTCCTGATTCTGCCACTGCTCTCTGCTATATGAGCCTCTGTTTACTCATGTTTAAAGTCAGGGTAACAATCTCTACCTGGTGGATTGTTGTGAAGATTAAATGAGTCAGTTTAAGTAAGGAGGTTACCCTACAGAAGTCAGTAATATCAGTTGAACACAGAAATGTATCATTTTCTCAAAAGTTGTCAATATGTGACTAGAAGCAAACCAGTTGTCCTTTCTTGTCCAAGTTTATCCAATGCATACAAACAGTTATTTCTTTTCTTGTCTCTATTATTTATTTTTAACTTTTTATTGGTACATGTTTGCAGTACATAGTGAATTAATTCATCATGGGGAGTTGGTGCACACACACAACAAACACATCTTAATTCTCTTTACCTCCCTTTCCCCTCATCTCCCTCCCCTCCCTCCATCTCCACATCCCTTTCCCATTTGCAGAAAAAACTATTTCCTTGATTCCTGTTACCCATCCCTTTACTTTGTTCTTTAAATTATTTATACTTGAGTTTCTTGTTTAAAAGAAACCATGGGGCCAGGGATCTAGCTCAGCGGCCTAAGCGCCTGCCTGGCAAATGAAAGGTTGTGAGTTCAATCCCCGGTGCCACAAAAAAAATAAATAAATAAAAAATGAAACCATGATGTGCCTGATTTATTTCACTTAAAATTATGGTGTCAGAGCACATTCATCTTCCTACAAACACCTCAAACATACGTTTTATGATAGAGAAGTATTCCACTGTGCATATTTTTTTTAGCCAATCACCTGTTGATGGACAACAAGCTTCTTCCTAGAGTTAGTCATTGTGAATTGTGCAGCTGTGTACATGGATATACATGTATCTGCATGTCCCTGAATAAGGGACTGGTATGAAGTAATTAAATAACCATAGAATGGCTGAGGATATAGCTCAGGGGCATAAGCACCTGCCTGGCAATCTCAAGGTCCTGAGTTTGATTCCTGGTACACACACAAAAAAATAGAATGGAATATTAAGCAGCCACTAACCAGAATGAGATGCATCTTTTGTCAAAATATATTATTTGTGATGAAAAATAATATGCCAAATATACGTATGTGTTTATATTTCAATAAGCTTATATATGTACATGGGCTTATATATGTAGAGACTATGAAAGGTTGCAGAGGAACTGAACACATTTCTTTTATATAAGAAAACCAGAACCTAAAAGACAAAGATTAAAGAAAGACAACTCTGTGAATACAGACGGAAAAACCAATTCAAGCTCAGTTTCTCCTATCTACACTCACAGCACAGATCACTTCTACTATCTCAAAAAGTGCAGATTTTCTCCCATCAGCAAGTAAGCAATTGATTCTTCAACGAGCACCAGCTGCCTGTCCTCCAATTCAGTTCTCTGTCACTCGGGGCAGGCAGTGGTACTGGGGATTGAACTCACGACCTCTCACTTACCAGGAAAGTGCTTACGCCACCATCTGTCCTGAAGTGGAAGTTCGTATCATCCACTATCAGGCAAGTTAAGCCAGATAATTTATTCTCTACAAGGTCAGAAACAAAAGGGCCAGGGAACATCAGAGATCCTATGACCTGCCTGGGGGAAGAGAAGTTCCAATTCCTATGGCTTGCTTTGGAGAGGAAGTTTTGAGCCAGGATGAAAACCAAAATGTATGTGTGCACATGT
>RJWT010040902.1:0-12418 GCA_004365215.1 Cuniculus paca
AAAAAAAAATGTTCATCCCAACATCTCAAAGTTCATTAAAAGGAAGGAAACAGCTTAATCATCATCAGCTCTGACAGATTTACATCACCTCACTGAGAGACGCTTTTCTGAGGCTCTTGGTTTCCACTTTTACTACTGAAAAGATCAAAAGCCCTTACAAGCTACACCAGGCAAGTCCATTAGCTAAGTCAGGGTAACCTCTCTGGAGTTCAAAGACGAAGTCACTCCTGTGAACACATCCAAATGGATGGAATGAAACTGATTCTGGTTCTGAAGAATGATGTGTCCACTGAGTATCTCACAACAGGAATAAAATCAGCCTCAACATCCGGAAGGACAAGTCGAGCAACAAACTGATTCTCCCTGGGCCCTGAAGTAATGACACAGCTCAGTGTTCTATGACTACTTAGGATGGGTCCAGAAGCACACAAACTCACCAAAGATGGCTGAGGTTTTGTGTAACAATTAATGTTGTTCCTAATAAATCCTAAGCTAATCCACCTTACTCTCAGGGCTCCTCTGGGCCCCCTGAGTACTCTGGTGCCAATTAGAAAACAGGTATCATTTCCAAGATAATTTACTGCTACCTAAAGAAACCTGACATATAACATTGATGAATATAAACGGAGTGAGGAACTGAGGAAAAAAACAATAAAAACAGGCAAGACAAAATGTAGACAGCCACAGGGAAATCTTCCTATTAAAAGACTTTTTAAAAAACTAAATCCAAATTCAGTCAAAGGAAAATATACAGATATATGGAGAAATGAATGAAATAGAAAACTCAACAAAAAAAATCAATTAATTCTAAACTTTTTTATAAGTCTTAAAAAATTGATAGATCTCTAATTAGATTCATTAAGAAATATGACAAATTACCACTATTAATAATAAAAATGCTATTATAGATCCTACAAACATATAAGCATAATATTATGTCAATAAATCTGAAGTTTAGATGGCATGGACAAATACACTGCAAGATACAAATCACCAAGCTGACTCAAGAAAAATTAGAAAATTAGAATAATACTGTATCCATGCTTAATTTGTTTAAAATGAATTCTAAATGAAGCAACCGAAAGAGAATTTCAGGTCCAGCTTGTTCACTGATAAATTTTACTAAACATTTAAGAAGTAAAATAATATTTATCACATACAAACTCTGTCAAAAGTAGAGGAGGAGGAAATGCTGAATTTCTTTCTATGGCCACAACAATAGTATTAAAAGAACATTACAAATAAATAGTCTTAATGGATGGTTGAAAAATTCTTAATAAGGCAGAGCTGTCCCTCAGTATCCATTGAGAATTGGTTCTAGGACCCTCACAAATATCAAAATCTGTAGATGCTCATCTAAAATCATAATTTTTTTTTTTTTTGGCACCAGGGATCGAACTCACGACCTTGCACTTGGCAGGCAGTCACTTACACCACTGAGCTAAATCTCCATCCCTTAAAATAGTAATTTTTTAAGTAACCGATGCATATTCTCCTGCATACTTTAAGTAATCTCTAGCTTACTTATGCTACCTTATATAATATAAATGCTATATAAATAGTTGTTATACTATATTATTTAGATAATAATGACAAAGAAAAGGTCAATATATGTTCAGTATAACCACCTTTTTTTTCTGAATATATTGGATCCTCAGTTGGTTGACTCCACAGATGTAGAACCCACAGATTGGAGGGCCCACTGTATTACTAAATCAAAACAGCAACATATAAAAAGAATACTACAACATGATCAAGTGGAATTCATCACATAACAGCAAGATTGGCTTACTACAAGAAAAATCAGTCAATCGTAATTCACCATACTAACAGATCGAAGAAAAAATGTATAATCATATCATCAGATTTAGAAAAAAAGCTGATAAAATTCAGGCAAATTTTTTTTAAAAACTTTGAGAAAATTAGGTATAGAAGGGAACATCATCAGTCTGATAAAGTAAATCTAAGGAAAACTTCTATAGCTAACTCTGAATTTGATGAAACATTTATTATTTCCTGCCTAAAACTGTGAACAGTGCAATGATGTCTGCTATAAAATTTACATTCAAAATTTTACTGGAGGTCCTAGCCAGCAATAACAAAGACATAAAAGGCCTAAAGAGATTGCAAAAATAAATAAATAAATAAATAAATAAATTAAAGAGAGCAAAGTGGAAAGTGGATACTGCTTTTTCTTAGAAATAAACTACCTAACCCAAATTTTATAAAACTAAGTTTTCAGTCTTTATAGTGAAATTAATCCTAGCCACATTATGATGACTTTACTTTTCATTCACATTAGTATCAGAAATTTGTAATGTCAACACAAAAGAAACACTTAACTCATTAAGGACTATCATAACAAGATTGAAATCTGAAAGAAATTTTAATGCTTAGTTCATAATATTCTCCTTTAATTTTTAAGTGAGAAGAGTTTAGCTTACATTTCTTTCTCCACTGCAAGTTGTTTACTCAGTTCTGTGGTCCTAAGCTCTAAATCTGTGCTCAGCTGTCTTTGCTGCTGAAGGTTCTGCAAAGCTTGTTCCTTGCTTGCTTTAACTTCAAGAGTTTCACCTTCTAGTTTCTATGGAATAAATACAATATAGCAGCCATTTTAATGTTGATTATCAATTTACTATTAAATTATATATCGATAATTTTTACTTATATTCAAATTAGTATTGCTATAACACATAAAAATAATTATAAAAATGTATGTTATAATTTTAAAAATTATTCTAAAACCATCACTAAGTAAGTTATTTATTTTAAAATCTTTCAAAAGGACCTAACATAGAATATATACATAATAAACATAGGCTTGGCACAGTATAGTCAGTCACAACTTCAATATTAATCCTGAACAGAATAAACTTAATTATTCATTATTAGAGGAAAAATTATTCACCCATTTAAAAAAAAATGTAATCAGTCACTCATGTACCCACTGAAAATATCTTTATATTCACAATTAACAACACTGAGGTAGTTATAAAAGACTTAAAATGGAGTTGTCAAGTAATACTTCTGATTAGCTATTGATTCTAAATAACCAATTAAATTCTTGATTTTGCTTCATAATCTTATTTTAGATGTTACTGCTGTTCTTTAGTGTAGTATACATCTCATATATATCCACATAGTTATGTGTGTATTTTTATACGTTTACAAGAACAAATTGCTAAATATAAGTTTGAAAAATCTAAAAGCAGCACGTTTTCTTGCACAATCATAATGATTTTGCACACTTAAAATGTTTTATAAATCAACTGGTACCTATGGCTCCTACAAAACCGATTTTAAAAATTCTCACGAAAGAAAAGATTTTTGATTTAATAAATTAAGTCTACAACTTTTATATGAAATATATAGAACACTTTCAAACTAACAATTATAAAAGGAGAAAGAGCTAAGTCATAATAGACACTCTATATTGTACATAACAACTTTTTTTAAACAAGTGCCCCCCAATCTCAATAGTCATTTCTTTACTAAAGCAGTATTCTGTTTTCAGCCATACCTAATCTGTCATTGCTATTATTGAAACCATAAATAAAACTGTAGAAGTCATTCTTCTCTCACGTTACACTGGCATGGATGTACATGTATGCATACTCACAATTCTATGATCCATGTACTCATGCTTCGTCTGATTGTGGAACTGACAGTAGTTTTAATTAAAAGACAAAACACTTAGGTCAGATCCTCCCCTAATGCTGTCATGGTTTAGATTTAAAATGCTGCACAAAACTCTCATGTGAGTAGATGACTGGATCATAGGGGCCGTCTTACTCATCAGCAAACTCATCACTCTTGAGTTCCTATCTGAACATGCTGCTGGGAGGTGGAGCCTGGCTGGAGGTAGGTCGCTGTGTTGCCAGAAGGATGGGTTCTTGTTCCTGGTCCTTCCTTCTCTCTCTGCTGCTAGGCCGTGACTAGGTGAGCTCCTTTTCCAAGCCTCCCTGCCATCACTTCTGCCTTGAAGCCAGCTGACCATAGACTAAAACTGTGAGCTAAATAACCCTGTCTTTCTTTAAGCTGTGAGTGTTGGGTATTTTGTCCCAGCAAAGAGAAAGTAACTAAGACAGGCATCTCTAATCCAGTGATGGCAAACCTACAACATGCATGCCTCAGAGGGCTGTTTGTAACATTGAAAGCTCTGAAAGATTCGTCATCACTGGTCTAATCATCTCATCTCTGTAGTAAAATAACACCACTTGGAACTGTGATAAAGTAAGATTCAGTTCACCACAGCCCAAAATGTGTTAAATCAGAAGCAAAATCCAAAGGGTGAAGTGCAAAGTTTTTTGTTTTATTTTTTTAAAGCTTACAATATCTGAAATATTATATTGGAAAGAGACATGGAAAAAGGAAAGGACACAAGACAGTTTACAACAGTAAAAAAAATTAGCAAATCTCTTATAATTGCCCGGTAGGCTGTTCTTGAAAATACTCTGAAATCAGTATGTATGATAGCTGTCATTTTACAAAAGACACCCATTGATGAAGTTAAAAATAAAGATGGATTTCAAAATTAAGATGAAAAAAGACGAGTAAATTCTTTGAGGTATAACACGACTTGATCCTTGTTAATTAAAAATCTGAATTCATGTAGATCATCACAAATTCCAATGCTATGAGTAGAAAATGTCTAAATTCAACTTTTATACAAACCTTAATTTGACCTTCTAACTCTTCAGTTTTTTGTTCTAAAGAAAGGTGTTTCTCTTTATATTCTTTAAGATGACTTTCCAATTGACTGCAATGCTCCTGTTTATCTTGTAACTTTGCAGTGACCTGTTCCAACTGCGTAATGACTTTATTTAACTCCTACAGAAAAAGCACAGTTGAAGAAAACTTTGATAAAGTTTACTATACTGTAATTCTCAAATGTTCAGTCAAAGTAAAACTGAAAAATCTATAACTTCATTTAAGTATGTGGAGTAAGACTTTGAATAAATTCAGTAATATGTCAGAGGCATCCTTACCTACCAGTATACAGGACCAGCACTGAATGAAGCTTTATATATGTGGTGTGAGATACCAACTTTATGGGTATGATACTTAAATAACTTCTGTCATTCATCTGCAGCGCTGGGTATCAAACCCAGGGCCAAATGCATGTGAGACAAGCACTCCACTTAGCAACATCCACGATCAGTTAAACAACTTTTTAATGTTTTTCAAAAGTTATCCTAGGAGTCAAAACACTGACTATCTGGGGGGAAGGGTACTGGGGATCGAACTCAGCACCTCGCACATGCCAGGTAGGCACTTACGCCGCTGAGCTGTATCCCCAGCCCAAAACATTGACTATTAAAGAGCTTAATAATAAAATAACTGTTACACTGTAACTAAATGCTTCAAATGTTCAAAACACCATTTAAAAATAGTATTTTAAAAACACTGCAGTGATCATACCTGCAATATCTGTTCAATTCATTTGGAATATACTATTGTACCTAATGAAAAAAATAAAAATTACTGGCAAACCCATCACCCATGAACAATCATGGTAATATATTGATACCTTTTCTTCAGGTACTTTCTATATGCTGATTTCTGTATTTTTTAACTTCTAAAATAAAAATAGGATCTCATTACATACTACTTTAACCTCCTTTATTTATTTATTTATTTTTGTGGCACCAGGGATTGAACTCACGACCTTGCGCTTGCTGGACAGGCGCTTAGACTGCTGAGCTAGATCCCCCAGCCCTGTTTTTTTTGAGACAGGGTCTCACTATGTCGTTCAGGCTGGCCTTGAGCTCACTTTGTAGCCCAGGATGGTCTCGAACTCACGATCCACCTGATCCGCCTGTCTCAGCCTCCCGAGTGCTGGGATTAAAGGCGTGAGCCACCACGCCCGGCGTAACCTCCTTTATTTTTGTGAATCATAAAATTTTCAGATTTACTTTTCTAAAATATAACACTACTGCATAAATTTCCATTTTATTAATGTAGTCCTTTTTTAGATAAATGTTCTTTAGATTCTTAGACTGGTATTAAACATTTTTTATGTACCAACAGAGATGCAACGAGAATCTTTGCAGCTACGATAAGACTATAAATGAGCTAAAGAAATGAAAAATTCTGAAGTTCTTGAAATATGTTACTAACCACCTCCCTACTTTCTCCTACTCAAAAGGCCCAACGTCTGAATTTGTAATCAATTCTCAATGAGTGGGTTTTGGCTTGCAGTTTGGGCACTCAGTCTCTAAAAGGTTCGCCATCACTGACCTAGAGACTGTTCAAAAAGTTTTGGAGTTTGGTGCATTTTAGATTCAGAATTTTAGATTAATAATGGCCTGTATTTTCTTGCCAGTTCACTTGTTACTTAAAACTGATTTAAATAACAAAGACATATCCTAGAAAATACTGTATCTTTTGCTATTTGTTTTAAAATTTTATTAATATTTTGACAAATTTTAAATGTTCACGTCATATTTCTTAATAACAATTTCTCTATTATACTTACTGACTCTGATCTCATGCTTAGAAAATGTTTCCAGGTATATTTAGCAACCTTATACATTAATGGCAAGTCATAGAACCACACATATTGTGCGATTCCATGTGCATAAAGAAAATACCACTGTCCATGTACATAAACACATAAACCTACATATATTTCTCAATGCTATCCACACTTTGATCTTCATCCTAAACTTGAAACTTCTGTTGTATCAGAAGTACTGAGAAAAGTAACTTCTATATACTCCCTCAATCCCTCTCTCCTCCTACCCCAAAGGAAAGAGTAATGCTTACAACTGAGGTGCAATGTATATTGCTCTTTTCCTGTTTCAAGTGATAAGAAGAGCTGGGTCATGCATGGCCCATTTTACCTACTAAAAGCAAGTATGCAGATCTCTCTCTCTTCATCATTGTTGTTTGATAGCATAAGGCAATAATTAGGAGTAATTGTTTCACCTCCATATCCAAACCTCATCTAGGGAAGAAATACAATACAATACAATACCAGGAAGCCAGATTCTTTTTTTTTTTTTTTGCGGCACCAGAGATCGAACTCACAATCTCACACTTGCCAGGCAGGCGCTTAGGCCGCTGAGCCAAATCCCTGGCCCTTATCTTTTTGAGACAGGGTCTCACTATGCCATTCAGACTGGCCTTGAGCTCACTTTGTAACCCAGGCTGGTCTCGAACTTGTAACAATCCTCCTATCTCAGCCTCTCGAGTGCTGGGATTACAGGCGTGTGCCACCACGCCCGGCCAGGAAGCCAGATTCTAACCACACCTGAAAACTAGTTGAGAGTTTTCAAAAACAGTTGATATTTTTACCTCCATCTGTCTAATTCCTGCATCTACTGGTCAACTGGTTCTGACCTCAGGTAGGAAATTAGGGAGATAAGCAAATCTATCATAAGATTATACAAAATTGGGTATCGTTTTACATTTTACAATTAATTTATATATGAAAGCACGAGGTTATGATATGAAATTGCATCAATTTCTCTACCTGCTGTTTATCTTGTAGAGCATTCTGAGCTGTGTCCAAATGGTTTTGAAGATCGGCTCTTTGAGCAGTTTTTGCTGCTTCTGCTGATAGCAATAATTCAGTTTTGGCTTTAATCTGTAACAAAAATTTATAAATTATTACTTTCCATGTCTAACTGTTGGCTTACTCATGCTTGAGTGCACATTGCTTTTGTCACAAAACTATTTAAAAATTAACTCTTTTGGCTAAAATAAGAAGGAATTAATATGTTCTGTGTACATGTATCAACTCTACACAAGGAACGTAAACATTATGTACCGTAAACGTGTACTAATAAAAAATACCTCAAGTAAGAATGTGTGAAAGAAAAGACCCCTAATAGTGTTTAGATAAGCAATGTGAAGCTGTTTCTACATGACACTGACACAGTAGTATCCCCCTTGGTCAAGAAAGAAATGCGATACATTGTTTTAACTGACAATGGCCGCTGTATTTTTCAGAAGGAAATACAATTTGAGTCTACCAACGTTACAATAAACAATAACTGTACCAAAGAAAGTACTGGCTCAAAAGTAATCAAAAATTCTAGAATTCAAGAACTCAAACACCCAGTCAAACCAGAACTAGAACTGTTTGAAATGTACTATTCCCTGATAACGTCTCACCTAATGGGTTTTACTTCTGATGCTCATAAGGTCAGGAAATTATTCATTTAAAAACTCAACACTTTCAACAATAAGTCTTACGTAAAATCTAATGAAGAGTTCTACTTTATGAATAAGAGTACTATAATACTTTTTATGTATTTTAAATAACTTATTTTTTCTGATAGGTTTTCACTATGTAACCCAGGCTGGTCTTAAACTATCCATCCTCCTGTCTCAGTCTCCCAAGTGCTGGAATTACATGTATGTGCCACTATGCCTACATATTTAAATAACTATTAAAACTCATTTCCGGCCTGGTGTGGTGGTGCACTCCTGTTCCCAGCACTCAGAAGGCTGAGGCAGGAGGATCACCGCAAGTTCGTGACCAGCCTGGGCTACAAAGTGAGCCCAAGGCCAGCCTGAACTGCAAAGTGAGACCCTGTCTCAAAAAGACAAAACAAACAAATAAATAAAAAAATTTCATTTCTAATAAGTAAAGCAGAAAGAAAAAATATAAACAACATTTAAAATTAAAGCATTTTGAGAAAGGGCTAAAAAGGGGGAGACAGTCTTTTAGCTAGCTGAAGAAAGGGTCAATGAAAATTTAAAATTATACTATATGGGGTAATTTTAAGCTAAAGTAAACAAATGAATATTTCTCAACTAAATACTTATCTATCACAGAAACAATGGTTGTATCAAGACACATATATCTACACTGAATTAAAATGAAAGCTGAAGAAATTTACACAAAAGAACAGGAAATAATAAGGGTCAGGGATTTAGCTCAGTGGCTCAAGCGCTTGCCTGGGAAGTGTGAGGTTGTGAGTTTGAGCCCCAGTACCAAAAAAATAAATAAATAAAACTTCAAAAAATGATAGCACTGCCCCTATAAAGTTTGCATTGCTTTAAAAAACAAAAAATAGGAAATAAATCTATACCTACCAACAAATATATATCACAGATTAAAAGCGATTTTTATAAATTCAGCTTCATTTACATATGGCATTTTATCTTTCTGAGGAAGAAAAATTCATAACATTTTACTGCAGATAATTGCTTATGATTTTGTAGTATAGTATACTTCAACTAATGTGATACATTTCCCAAAGTGATGTAATACGAAAAGATTTGGAGGGATTACATAATAACTCTCCCGGTTTACACTATTTCAAAAATTCTTCTGAGGGAGAAAATATGCAGCCACTCATAGATAGCCCTCCACAAATCCCTAACAGGCAGTAAGTTTAGACTAAGTGCCAATCATTGCAATTGTTGCACTTTATGTATTAAACCCCTTAAAACCACATAAGAGCACCAGGAGCAGTCTCATGATATACAGGAGTATAATCTACCTTGGAAGTGTCCTTATCACGGTGACCAGGAAGTATCTTGGAAGCAAGGATCAAGTTTGTTACAGAAATCAAAACTGGCAAACAGCTTAAAAATCACCTTTATATAATAAAAGAACATGGAGTGGGAACTGCCTTTGTTTAATGTAATTTTTAAAAAGCCACCATCAATATTCTTTAGCTAAGCACTTCCGGTTGATACTTTTATTAATAACATCATTTAGATAAATAGGTTTTTATCAGAATCCTAATTCTTGAAAGACAAATAAAACTATACTTTATGAAGCAATGTTAATTCATAAAGAAAGACAGCAGAAGCCAGGCATGGTGACACATGTCTGCAATCTCAGCACTCAGGAAGGTGAGGTAAGAGGATGTTGGGTTTGAGGCCTAGACTACACAGTAAGACTCCGTCACGAAAGGAGCGGGGGATACAAATGAATGTATCACAGGCAGGCATGGTGGTGCCTGTAAGCCTGAAATCCAGCATTGGGGAAGTTGGCGACAAAGCTAGACCCTGTCTCAAAGAAAAAAAGTTAAAGCAATTTTGTAAAAGAAGAACATCAAAAGCTGAAAGTATCTACAGTTAGCATTTTTCAAGGCCTATGAAACAACAAAGACTTTTCCAACACTATTACAATACAATACAATAGCCTTGAAAGACAATTACAACAAGAGATTGTTGTAGAGGTGTAAAAGAAGCAATGGTAGTAAGAAACACTGCTTAATCTAACTAAACTAGTTATCGAATAGCAGTGGCAGAGCAATCTTTCTGAAAGGATCTTGCAATGCAAAAAAGAATCAAAGGTTATTTTAATCCACTCATTCATATTCCCTCCTCCCATTCCTTCCCTTTGCCCTTCCCTCTCCCTCTCTTAAACTGGACATGCACATTATCAGGTTTTCATATAAACTGTCTAACAAATATTTGTATTTAAAAAAGAAAAAAATGTAGTCTCTCCAAGTTATAGTGCATACTAAGTATTCCAATACATTTATTTTCAATGGGATCATTCTCCTAAAATAAAAGAAATCTAACAGTATAATATAGTATCAAACTAATTTGCACTTCCAAAGCAATAACTAGGACTTAATCAAAACAAAGAAAAACTAAACAACCCAGTGATTTTAGAGGTAGTTTATTTAGAGAAAGAGAAAAAAGAGAAAGGGAAAGAGAAAAAAATGTCTGTGCAAAGGGGATAGCTTGACAAATTATCTAGACATTTTATCTGATTGCTAGTCCCAATTTTTTCTGTTAATATGTAGGCAAAAAGAATTCAAAACATTCAATACTCTAAAATCAGTGTTTTATTTATATAACCACATTAAACAGTATTTAAATAATACCTGTATGTCAAGCTGGGAGACCTTCTCCTTGCTTTCACTTAACTGATTGTTTAATTCACTGACACTGGTTTCAAGGGAAAGGACACGATCTTGTGCAGCTCTGAGATGTGCCTTCTGCTCTTGTACCTGGTCATGTAAATTCTCCTGGGCTTGTTTATGGCTTTCTGACTGATTCTTCAGTTTCTCTGTCAACTGAGTTACCTATTAGAGAAGCATGACTTTAATTAAGTTCACAAATGGTATAAGAAAACTAAGAAACCCAAACTTAAGCCCATTAGAATATGAAGCTGTTTGATGATGGTGATTTCAATTTTTTTCCAAGTAAAAACTATTCCAATCTTTCCAAAAGTAAACATAGTATCTCAAATCATAAGATATAACATCTAATTTAAAGACATATCATTTTAACATGATCTGTATTCAACTATAATTTACATTCTATAAAACTCATCAAATTTAAGTATACAAGTTGAGATCTGATAAGGGTGTACACTCATCACCACAATCAAGATAGAGAATATTTTCATCACCTCAAAATATTTCCTCACACCCCTTTGCAGCCAATCCTACCTCCCATCTTTCCCCCCATGTAATCATTGATTTGACTGAAGAACCACAGCTACTTATATATCCTGGATATTTCTAAATGACCAAATAGATAACATTACAAATACTTTCTCCTGGTCTGTGTCTTTGCTTTTGTCTTCACTATGGTATCTTCTTTGTTTGTAGTAGTTTTGTTTTGTTGACGATACTGGGGATTAAAATCAGGGCCTTGCTCACACTAGGCAAGAGTTCTACTACAACCACTGTGCTACGTCCCCAGGCTTTTTAAATTTAGAAACAAGGTCTCAGGAAGTTGCCGAGGTAGGGCTCAAACTTGCAATCCTCCTGTTTCTAGCTTCTAGCTTCTAGCTTCTAGAATTACAGTGTGTACCACCACACCCAGCTCATAATGGTATCCTTTGAAGAGCACATGTTCTTTTAACCCAGGTGAGATCTAATCAGATCTTTCTTTGACGTACCTTGCTTGGAGTATATTCAACTTTTTAACTCTTTTACTCTATGGATTTGTACTTCTAAGCAAATTTAAAACTTTTTTAGCCATCATTTCTATAAATATATTTCTCCTTTTGGGATACTCATTATATGATAGCCTACATGATATTGTTCCATGGGTTACTAGAACACTGTTCTTTCCCTAACCAGCCCCAAAAATCTTTCTCTCTCTGCTTCACATTAGACAGTTTCAACTACCTTCTATTCATATTTATTTACATTTTTTCCGCTTAAAATAAAACTTTTAGTTCAGGTGTTTTAAGATTTTTATTTCTAAAAAAAAAAATTTTTTTTTATTTCTAGAAGTTGTATTTGGTTTTTTATCACTTCCACTTCTACCTCTGTTGTTATACTTTTTCTTTTACCCCCATAAGAATATTTTAAGAGGTATGTTAAAGTATTTGTCCAATGATTCCATCATCTTTCATGTTAGGGTCTGTTTTCATTGAATGATTTTTCTCTTGACTATGACACACATTTTTTCTGCTTCTTCAGAAAGGTAGTAGTCTTTTGTTACTTACCATGATCAGCCTGAAAATCACTGTCTTCTTCCAAAG
>RJWT010040903.1:0-12402 GCA_004365215.1 Cuniculus paca
CACCCAGCAAAATATTGTCCTTTGAGAATTTAAAGTGGAGAAGAGACAGGAGATCTCTCACTGGACATGTGAAGAATGTAACAAAGAGGTAATGGCATGATGAAGGCATTTGAAATAGCAAAGTCGAGTTTTTTTTCATAATGCAATGTTTTTATAGGCTAATACTGATATCAAGGCAGATTTTGTTAGTATTTCTTTCTAGTATTTGGCTTTGGTTAATTTAGTAATTTGTACTTATTTTTAAAAGTGTAACTGGGATAGCAAACAAAGGCATTCTGGAATTCTTAGTAAAATAAGGAAAAAGCAATAACCTGAAGATGTTTGATATAGGCCAATAAAGGCAATCTTATTTCAGCTGGCAGTCTTTTTCTCCTGACAAGGTAGAAACACAATGAGTGTGTGTGTGTGTGTGTGTGTGTGTGTGTGTGTGTGTGTGTGTGCCTGTTTGTCTGTGTGCCTTTGTACTTGTGAATCAATTTTCAAAACTTGATCAATAACACCATTGCCTATTCAAAAGTGTTTGTGAGTTCACTGTGTAGGACACAGAGGTGAAGTGCAGAAAGACAGACTATTCAAGAAAACTAGAAGTTGACTTGGTTTGGGGAGGTAACAAAATGTAAAATCTCAAGACAGACATGAGAGGGAGTTTGAAGCTGAGAAGGTGATATACAAAGCAAGAAGCTGGGGACATTCAAGATCTAGAAAAATATCAAATAGAAAAGACTTCCAGAATATGATCACAAATAGTCTGGAAGTTTTAACAAATCAGGCATCAGCAATCATGCATGTGTTCATGTTGGAGCCGCAGTATTTGTGGCCAAGTAATGAGCTTTTTTAGCTTTTGTCAACTTCGCGTAAAAACAAGAAATCCCAGGACCAATGTACTTCCAAGCCTTTGTCAGTCATTCCTTTATATTTACAGAAAAATTTCTCATTTATACAAGTGTGAGCCCTAAATAAGTGCTCAACATGAGAAAATTTTGTCCCATGACTTGCCAGTGCTTAATTTTCTAATGCCCTTTGAAAATGCCAAAGGTGCCTTTCTAGCATCTAAAATCTGCAGTATTCCAGTAACCAGGACACTGTCGAATTCTGAAGGGATGAATGGTAACTCTCCCTCCCGCCTCTTCTCTCCTTCCCATTCTCCTTCTTTTCTTTCTTTCTTTCTTTCTTTCTTTCTTTCTTTCTTTCTTTCTTTCTTTCTTTTTTATGGCTGGGAATTGAACCTAGGATTTTCACACGGTGTACTTTTCAAACCCTTTCCCTTCTCTCTCTGTTTCTCTGTCTCCCTGTCTCTCTCTCTCTTAATTTCTTTTTATTTTGAGACAGATTCTTGCTAAACACTAAGATACCCAGCCTGGGCTGGAACTGACAATCCTTATCTCAGTCTCTCAAACTGCTGGAATTAGGGGCAGGTATCAATACACTCAACTTCTACCCTCTCAAAATGTAATTCCCTATGAACCGTAGCCCCAAGTGTTATCATATATGGATTCTCACAAAGCCTATTATGAAATTACACCCATCAACTTCTGGATTTTGAATGATATTTTAGGCTTCATCCATTTAACACCCCCTAGGCCTTTCCATATAACAATTCTTATTTTCCTTAGGCTCCATGTCCGATAGTCACCATGCATATGAATTTATACTCATTGACCCTAGAAAGGATCATCAGTCTGTCAGCTTTCCCAAAGCCTGTTTTGGATTTTAACTTGAACTAAGCTGTCACACCTGCAGCATATATTATCACCATTCCTTTTGCAGGGCAGTAACTCCTGGTTAGGAAGGAAGCTATTGCTGAAAGAAGTGCATGTCCTATTTTCATTTTTCAATCTGTGACAAACACAGTTACCAAATATGAAACTTTTTTATCTGTAGTCAGATATTTTTTACCAGAGAGGGATCTGCTTATATCCATAGTTCAACTATGCTTTGAAATTTGTGACGCGTAGAAAGATTTTAAATTTCTCTAAAGTCCTATAATGCCAAGGGAAAAATGAAGTAAGACTACCTATTACTTCTATAAGTTGTTGTAAAGGTTAAATGAGGTAACTTGAGCAAAATTCACAGCACGGTCACTTATGTACAGTAAAAAAGCTACATTTATTTTATTATTAATATTACACCACTACCATCGCAAAGGCTGAAACATGTGCAGCAACACTCCTTAGAGAAGAAGTCTCTCAACATTCAGAAAGTGGCTTTTGTGTTTTAGCCACACTTGAGAAGAAGCTGTATACTTGATGATGGACATACCCCAAGAGGAATGTTGAATAATCATGATATACAACTGAGCAACCTAGGACCTCATTGCCAGAGAATTCAGACGTTGCTTCTTTGCCTCTTGCTCTTGGGGAGAAAATAATATCTGATAAATATGATCCAGGGAGAGGCAAGATTCTGAACTATATTATTCCTTCATCACAAGCTAATAAATGCGATAGGAAAACCTGAAACAGTGCTTGTTTAAAAGGACAGTGGTTTGGTGGTAGTGTGTTATACCCAATCTGCAATCATTTATAATTTAAGTTATAAAACTTAGTGTTTTCATTATGGAATTAAATTGCTGTGCTGTCTTACCTTTGCTGAGGGAGATTGGCAATACTCAGAACTACTTAAAATCTCTTGAGAAAATTAGCAACAAAACTGCTTGACAGTCACACCTTGAATGCTGAGTAATAGAATTCATTTTAGAAGTGTTAGTGTTGGTAATTCTTTTTAAACAGTTACGTTCACCCTTTACTTTGTCTAAAACATATCTTGGTTTGTGATACTTAAGAACAATTCCAAAATGTGAAACATCTTGGAAGACTATCTGAATACCTTATATTACTACAGATGCATCAAAAATTAATATTTCAAATATGTAGAGTTTGGTGCAATAAAACTTTTTCCAGGTACATCTTCTCCAAGCAGTCAAGAGCATTTTCTTAATAGTTGGCTACCATTTAGCTCCCTGAAATGGACATTTATAAGAAAATTTCAGCATCTAGTTACTTCTAGATATTTTAAGCATTTTAGAAGATTTTAAATATACATACTTTAATGTCACCATATTAAAAATACTTAGAGGAAACAATAGGTGCACAAAAAATATTTACAGTTCAATTGTATTGTAATTGCCATTCAATGATTCAATTTTAATCAGTAACTTGCAATTAAATACAGATAGGGCTATACTTTAAAATATAGCTTCAAGCCGGGCGTGGTGGCTCACACCTGTAATCCCAGCACTCCGGAGGCTGAGACAGGCGGATCGTTGTGAGTTCGAGACCAGCCTGGGCCACAAAGTGAGCCCAAGGCCAGCCTGAATGGCATAATGAGACCCTGTCTCAAAAACAGGGCTGGGGATCTAGCTCAGTGGTCTAAGCGCCTTCCTGGCAAGCGCAAGGTCGTGAGTTCAATCCCCGGTGCCGTAAAATATAACTTCAACGTTGCGAATCTTATAAACATGAAAATCAATTGTTAATGATAATTTGCTTGAAATAATTCACATACATTTGGCAAACATTTGTATTTTGTCAAAAAATTCAAAAGTCCATTTGACATTTCCTCTTATTCTTTCCTTCTAATAATAAAAAGAATATAGCATAGTGCAAGAATGTATTTAAATATATATTAAATACATTTTCATTTGGGCATGGTGGCGCATGCCTGTAATCCCAGCACTCAGGACTGAGGCAAGAGGATCGCTGTGAGTTCAAGGCCAGCCTTGACTACAGAGCAAGACCTTGCCTTCCCCCCCAAAAATATAGATAGATAGATAGATTTTCATATATAAATAATATATTTAAAAAATTGGAGCAAGACATTTAACCTATCAAAATGTGTAAGGTTTTAAACCTAAAATATTAAAAATATTTACTGCATTTTATTCTTACTTTTGAATTTTTGAAAAACTTCTTACAGTCCTGAGATTTTCGTTTAACTCCTATACCCATGAGCTGTAATTAGAAATACAACTGCTGAACATTGTCCTAAAAAATGGAAATGTCTTTGTTTTTGTAACTTCTTATTTTGATGTTGTATATCCTTTGAGTTCCAAACAAAGTACCTGTTCATTCATAGTATTTCTCCAATTAATATTACCTTCAATTGTTGTTCTTGTTCTAGATTTCCATTTTATTTTATCAGCCAATAATTTCAAATTCACCATGCAATATTCTACTTTGGCTGCCATTCTGACAATAAAAAATGACTCTAAATAATGACTAAAAAATTAAATCAGTTATTCTTTAGCTTGTGGATTAGGGCAAGGGTTAGTAATCATCCTTGATTATGCTGTAAATGGGTACTATGTAGACATAGTTATAGAAGGCTAAGAATTTACTCATGAACAATTTACCCTTGCTTTTTATAATTCTTAAATGCATTTCGAATGTAATAGTTTTCCTGGGACAGGCAAAAAGAAGTCAATCTTCTATAGTTGGCATACTTGTACTGCTTTTCTTTTTATATATTGAAATGGATGAGTGGTTATAGAACACTTTTAAAAAATTTTAAATTCTATAGTTTAAGATTGATTAAATGAAAACTTGCTATTTGAATTATAAAAGTTTAGCTAGCTTATATTTTATATTTGTTAAATGTTTATTCAGAGTGTTTTGTAACTAACATCCCCAAATTTTTTTTAAAATAATATTTTCACATATAATGAGTAAAAATATTTGGGGGAATATATATAAGTTGCATAAAAAGATATATGATCATTAAAATATATTTTGAAAAATAATATAAAATGATTATTATGATAATCTTAATTAAAACTTAAAAGTAACATCTTCTGTATTATTGATGACTATGAATTCCTGTCCCTATTGCATTTATTATTTTGATATTTGTATCTTGACATTTCCAAAGATACAAGTAAAATCTGAAAAATGAAAAGAAGCAGGAAGTTTAAAAACAATCTTTTTAATAAGTAAACCAAATTTTTGTGATTTTAGTATTTCATCAAAAATGTATTTATAGAAAATCAAATTCACTTATTAAAAATGCACTTAGTAAGCACATAATACAAAATTCTGGTTTGCCTTCTACTGTCACAAAAAATAAACTTAGCAAAATTAAATACAATTAAAAATTGAAACATAGTTTGAGAGTTTATCATATTTAAAATTTTGATTCTTTAAATATCATCAGCATCAGCAAGGAGATTATTGTGATTCATGAGAAAGATACTACTCTGCAAATACTTTGTTATGAGCCCACCTTACAATAATGTCACTTGATAGCCTTTTTGTGTGTATACCACCATACTGACAATTTAATTTTAAAATCTGCACAGTCTAAGTTGGGTAAAGAAGCAGGTTACACGCAATTATGTGTTGTCCAAAAGATAGAATAAAGTACAGAGTAAAGGCGAGAGAGGTATAAATGTGCAGTGAATTTGGTGCATTTCTTCTAAAGCTGTGGCCAAGAACTGTGCTGAAATAAGCAAAAAAATATAGGCAGATTTCAAGACCACAAATAAAATCACTTGGAAATATTTGGGGACATCTTTATCCTCCATCAACATCTGCATGGTGAGATAAAATCTTAAGTTTTTTTCAAAGTAAAATTATATTATTCTTATTTATAAGCATTTTTAGTAGCTCTAGTTAAGTTGCCACTGATAATTCCAATAACATAAAAGGCTATAAATTTAAGTAGAACAAGAAGCTCTTTAGGAATACAGAAAATAGAAGGAGAGGAAAGAAAATTTCTTCTTTATTCTTACAAGAACAACATGTTACTGATTTTAAAACTCCACAAATACAACTGGGAAAGAAATGCATTATGAAACAAATTTATATGAATAGCAATATGAAAACTCACAAATTTATTGATCATAGATTATATAAGGTATTTAATGAGTAATATACTATGACCAAATGAAGCTTGCCTCAGAAATAAAATGTTAAATTTTCAAAATTTCCATATTCATTACAAGATACAGACTTATTTTGAAGCTTTAGAATCAATAAAGCTACTCCTCTCAGGACTTTCTATGGTAGCCAATATTTCCTTTTATAAATATTTAGTTTTAGTCCTAATTTTATGTTCATAATTATTTTCTCAAAGAGAACTCTTCAAACTGTGTAAGATGAACGTGAATATAAATGAAACATTCTGTTTTGCCATAATAATTGGTGAAAGGAAAAATACTAAGTAATATCAAAATTGTAGTTAATAAAGCTTGAAGTCTATTTGCAATATAACTCCTAAAATAAAAAAAAATACAAAATTCTTCCTCCTTCATTTAAATGCTAAGATGCTACCATTACATACGACTTTAAATATATTCTTAGATGTGTATTGAGAAACTTCTAGATTTCAGGCATTGTTAAGGGGATAATAAAGTTAGCAAAACATATCTCAGTCTGTGGCTCATACAGTTAACATGAATATGGAAGAGAGACTCACACTGATAACAGTTTCAACTGTCTTGTTTTCCAGAAATATTTAGGTTATTAGAAAAGTTACTAAAAAATACAGGACAATGTTTTTTATCTTCAAAATAAAAATACAAGATGGTTCTTTAAAAATAGTCTCAAAGTATCATAACAAAACTATAAAAAAGAGCAAACATAACTGCAAATGGGTGTGACCTAGATATACATATTCATTGAAATATACATCAAAGACTTGAAAATAAGAAAGATTTTGTTCTTGGAAATAAATGACTTAACACTTTCAAAATTAGGTATAGTCATTAAATTATTCAGGACAGAATCAAAGATAATTCTATTTTGAGTTTTAGGAGGTTGGATTTGAATAAATTGCTGAAATGCATTTGAAAAATTAAACTTGTGAAAATCACTTGGAATATGGAGAACAAAATGTAATGAGTGTTTGGGGCATGGTCTTGAGCCTCTAGATATTGAACTATATTATAAAACTAAATGAAAATATCTTCTTAAGCAATGTAGAACAAAGGGAAATAGTCTAGAAAAAGGCCCAATAAGCATAGAGATTTCAAAATGAATTTTTGCCTTGTTATCATTTAAAATGTATTAACAGTTTTTGTTTCAATAAAAAGGACAGATGTAATTGACTATTAATTTGGAAAGGATGTCTATAAATCATTGTCTTAAATAACAGAAAGAATCAAGATTTAAATACTATCCCCTGACAAAGCAAAACAAAACAAAACAAGTCCACAGAAGAAATCCTGGAAGGAGCTAAGAATAAATATTGTCTAACTTTATGGTCTGGAAGATCTTAGAATAACCAAAAGCTCAAAGTGGTTATACTGAAAAAAAGTGTGCTTCCCAAGCATCAGAATCATGATGAGTGCTTACTGTAACTAATTTCATGCAACAGTCAATAAGTTGTTATGGCTTGTATCTAGAATCTAGATGTCTCCCAAAGCCTCATGCAGTCACAGGTGGGGCTGTTGGGAGATGAATGGATCTAGAGTATATGATTCTGGGATTAGGGATGTGAAATGCTGGGATTGACCCTTGGCGAGATGCTACAGTTAAAGTTGTCCTACCCTGGGTGTGTGTGCTACCCATCTGTAGCCTGCATAGCCTATCAAGGGCAAAAAAAACAGCTGCTGTTGTTGTTTACTGTTTGCTGCCTTCTGCTTGCCAAGAACTACTTCTCCTCTGCGATGCCATTCTGCCATGCCAGTCTGCCTTGGAGCCAGGCAACTATGGACTGAAACCTCCTAACTGTCAGCCAAATAAACTTTTCCTTCTTTAATTTTGGGTGTTGGACATTTTGTCTCAGCAATGAGAAAAGTAACTAAAATGTAAGTATGGTTATTACTATAGAGAAATGTTCTATTCATATTATGTGCAAATATATACAACACATGTATGTACATACATAAAGTGTAGTTTAAGGTTAAATTTCCTGTGACCTTAGTATGTGTAAACACAAGGATGGCTTCTTGGAAGGATGTTCACCAAAGCATGTGTGAGGCCTACCTATGAAATGTGAGACTTCTTCAGGACCTTTTACAGTCTTTATTATGCATTATTCTATATTTTTGAATTTTCTAGAGCAAGCACTTATATGAAGACTATGTAGATACATAACATAAATATATTAATGAACAGAAAATATTATCTTATGTAAATATACTTTATTTTAGCAAATAGGACTCATATTTGAGCTCAAATACACTTGGTGGTATCAAAGAACAAATCATATTTCTGAAAGGGCACATTTATGTATTAAATAGAATTTTTCTACCCACTATATCAAAGAACTATATCACAATAGAGGACCATGAAGTCTTGGTCATAATTTTATATTTGAAGGAAAAACCTGAGATAGTTCAAATGTGTCACCTACATTCACACTTGAGATTAAAACCAGAGCACAGATAATTTCCAATTGGTGCCCCTTTTCACCACATCACACTGGTTCCCTTCATGTTTCCATCATTATTCCTTAGTTCTTGACAAGCAACAAATAATTAGTGTTAGGTTAAGCAATATTCTAAGGCAGCACAGAACTCCTACCTAAAGGACACTGAATTATTAATCTTAAAGGATATTACAATTTTACGTATCACAGATTTTGTATAGAAAAAAAAACGTAGGATGGGAGTGTGGCTCGTTGGTACAGCACTTGCCTTGTATGCACAGTTTCAAGGTCTGGTTGAAGTACTGCAAAAATAGATTAAAAGAAAGGAAGAGAAAGGAAAGAAGGAAAGAAGGAAGGAAGGAAGGAAGGAAGGAAGGAAGGAGGAGAAAAGAAAGATGGGAAAGAAAGATGGGGAAAAGGAAGACAGGAAAAGGAAGAGAGGAAGGAAAGAAAGAAAAAAGATGGAATGAGAGCTGAAGGAAGGAGAAAGTAAGGAAGGGAAGATTTTTCAAAATCTCTTCTAATAACATGTGACCCCCACTAATGTTGTTACGGAGTTTGTACATATTCAGATGGAGCATCCAGTTATCTGAAAGTTTGTTACTTTGTTTAATTTGACTTAGGGTATTTTTAGATAACTGACTAATAATGTGAAGGATTAGATTCTCAGTGAGTCAACTCAGGTTAAAATTTGTTAAATCTTTCATTGCTGCTATCTTCAAGTTCAGTAGAGTCAGAAAAGTGACTAAGTGATATGAATTAAAATTAAGTGCCTGTCTACCTGGTAGCCCATATGGACTAGGAGAGCAATGCAAACAAAATAATAACTTTATCAACTTGAGGGAAAAGATATAACACTTGCCCTTTGCAAGACAATTACTTTTTCAATATATGGCAGTCTTTGCAAAGATTACACAAAACACGTTGAGTATCCATTTTCAGAAATGCTTCAAACAAAGAGTTTTTCAGATTTTGGATGCTTCAGGTAATAAAATATTTTCATATACATTATGAGCTATCTTGAGAATGAGACCAAGTCTAAAGACAAAGTTCATTTGTTTCATATGTATCTTAGACACATAGTCTGAAGTTAATTTTATGCAATATTTTTAAAACATCAGAATTTTACCAATTTCTGGTAAACTGAGGAGAGTTGTGTAATTTTCCACTCTACTATCATCTTGTTGCTCAAAAAGTTTCTGATTTCAGAGCATTTTGGACTTCGATTTTTGGAATAGGGAAACCCAATATATATTTTTTAAAACTCACCTTTCATCCTTGTAAAATAAGCTCTATATCACATTATTAGAGCTATCCTACGTTTCTGATGAATTTTAAAAGGTTACAAAGTTTTCCATTGGTTTCTCATCTCATATGCCACTGTTAATCCCTACCACACCTTATGCCTAGAAAATTAATTTGTAATTCCTTATGAGTTTTGTTTAAAAGTAAATCTATTTGAACTAACAGCAGTTATCTTTTAATATTGATAGATACGATTTAGTTTCGTAGCAGCTAGAAAATAAAATAGCTCACATCTCATTAAAAACCAATAGGAGGTAAGTCAATTCATATCAAGATTAAATGAAAAATTAGCTGAGAAAATCTACAAAGCATTCCAAATTGAAAAGTGACTATTTATACTTCAATAAATGCAGGACAATATTCTAAAAGGTCTATTGCTTATTTCACATGTTTTATTTATTTGTAATTCAAGATAAAAATGCATTATATTGTTATTATTTTTTAATGCTAAAAGCAATAGAGTAGAGTGACATTTTGGCATTCATGAAGATGACATTTTATGTAGAAAGAGAATGTAATATAATTCATGCTATCACTCCCACAAGAGATAAAAGACATGAGCATCTTTCAATGCTAAAATTAATTTTGAGATTGGCATAAAGACCAGCGGAATGGGGAATGTGGTGATCTTACTTGGGACTGGGTCATGGCTTTGCCTTCTTAATGGCACAACCTTTGACAGTAAGTCGACTTCTCTAAGGTTTAGTTTCTGTTGGAGATTATGATACCTCCCTCACAGTTATGGAATGGGTATTGGAATTACTAATAGTTAATATTGATTTCATGCTTACTGTGTGCCAAGCACTCTTCTAGGATCTTTACCCTTATCAGTTAATTAAATTATCATACTACATTAGCTACTATGATAATCACTATTTTACAGAAAAGGGGCTAGAGGTTAACATGCTCCGAGTTTCACATCTACTAATAGGGGAATCTGCAGTCTGAACCCAGGTAATGTAGCTACAGAAATCATGCTCTGCCATTAGCAAAGCAGCTGGCAGGAAGTAAGTACTCAGTAGAGAGAAAACTAATATCTTAGCTTCATAAGACTATGAGCTTCTGATGAACAGAAATTCCTTGTTATTGAATGATTGTTTTCTTCACTTATTTGACATTATATTTACCTAACTTGTTCCAAAATCTTAAAAATTGAATTATACAAATAAGTAGTAATGAGTGTAAGCTTTTCTACTCTCCTCTCATTGAGGGAATGAAAAGAAAATAGATTATTCTTAATGGGAATAATTTCTATGATTAAATATATTGTTATTAACTCTGTATTTTAAAGAAATATATGCAAGAAAGTACAAGTAGGTGAATTTGTAATATAATGAATTTCATAATGTAGTTGTTTTTTACAATGAAAATATCTTTTACAAATATCTAAAATAATATAATACAGCCTTTTAAAAAATTCTCAGTGGATTAAGCCACATCTTTAGATCTAACATATTTAATATAGCTAGCAGTAGTGACAGTTGGAGACATGTATTAGAAGAATTGAGAACTTATCAAAATGTGTTTTCTTTTTGTATTTAGTTTTATTTTTATCAGTAATATTTTTAAAACCCTATTATCTTAAAGATACAAAAAATGCATTTTGAGATCTAAAATGTCTAAACACTTTAGCAAAAAGAAAGAGAGGAAAACAAAACTATTCATTAGTTGCCATCTTAGAATGCAATTTGAAGATATCTTTTAGACAATCTTTTCCTCACACATTTGCTTTGCACATTTTTTAGAAACAAGAATATATTTAACTATCTTTGTCAAATTCGCCATTTCAAACGGTATTTTTTAAACATTTAATCAGATGAAAGAATGCTGTGCATATGAAAAAGTCACCTTTAATATACTTTTTAAGACAACTACTTTGGAATATTGTTAAGTATCATGGAACACTTAACGTTTTATTTTCTTATGCATTCATCAAACAGTAAGTAAGAAAAGGTATTAACTAGCAGACTTTAAAGATTTTTTTTAACCATTGATAATTCAGGAAAATATTTTCTAGGGTTTTTCTGGAGTTGTTTAGACCTAGGGACAATGTTCATCCACTGTTCATGCAGTTATAAAAGGAAAAATTTCCATTTAGAGGGCAGAAAAATACATTGGTGTTATTCAGCGATATAGAGTATGACATGAACACAGAGTGACACATTGATACAAGGACTGTGAGCACACTTAATTCACTTTACCCTGGAGCAAATTATTTAATCTTCCCATCTCAATTTCCTCCTCAGTAAAGTAAAACATAATGATCAGTTTCTCCACAGCGGGATGATCTATGATTCATTCACAGACATTTGTGGAATAGGGCTTGGGAGGCCAGATGGCACTCAGCCAAATCAGATCCTTCATCTTTCCAAATCAGAGTCCTGAGTGGAGTATTTAGAGAAACAAGACACTTGGAACTTGTTTTGGTGGGCTCTTCATCAATATTCTGTCTTTCCCGACCCCTCCTACACCCAGTAATCCTAATCCACATATCTTCCTTTTCATTCTGTAACACTGGAGAATATATCCCTCAGAATTATTCTCAAAATACTAGGACCAGCTTACCTTATACAGAAATACTGAACTTTGTGTCACTTATCATCTGCTAAGTATATCACTGCAGGCCCGAGAACATAATACTTACATAGTAAGGGGAATCATTTCTGCCCAACGAAGCTTTACTTGCTAACACCAGGTAGAGCTTTAAATTCAGAACTTGGAAACTATGGCTCATTTATACTAGAATTTATGTTAGAATTTTTAAAGTATCTGCTGTGTTTTAAAAATGTACTT
>RJWT010040904.1:0-12421 GCA_004365215.1 Cuniculus paca
ATTGTACTGACTATGCCATGTATACTTTCGGTTATTTATTTCCCAGTATGGGAGAAAAGGGTTAAAAAATACCTACAAGATATTTCTTTTGTCAAAATGAAATATCTTTTTATTTATTTGATTATAAATGTCATAGACTCTAGTGAAAAATAAGAAAAAATGGGGAGAGGGAGGGAAGGAAAATAATGACGAAACACTTATCCATCAGTCTCTTAGTGGGGTTGGGGTAACCTCGTGGTAGACTGTATAAGAGGTCCCAAGTTCAATCTCTAGCGTTCAGAAGAAAATAAAAAAAACTACTAAACTGCATCATTTTGTACACAACATGGAAACTGATTATTCTCTCATGGCATAGTGGTTCATTTTATGGATGTGTTAGGATTTGAAATACATCAATGTTCCACTGAGGTAATACCTCCATTGTTGGCAATATTTTTGTACTATAAAAATACAAGACTATGCACTTTTTCATCACTATTCCTTAAAAGTTCTTTTAGTTTCTCCTGAAACCTTAAATTAATATCTATGAATTAATTTTATTTCAATTTTAAGAAAAAGAAAATATAAAACTTCTGGCCTATCTGCTTCCTTAAAAATTCTCCTGGCAATGCTCCACTCCCCTAATTACTTCAAATTCTCACTTACTTCCAGCAACTCTGATAAAAATGGCAACTTGTATTTTGTTGCTATATATCTCTACCTAAATGCATTCAAACATAGTTATACTCACATCAATTGGTATAATAAGCATGATACTCATGCTTGTATAAATGATTTTATTTAATTCTTAAAACAAGTATTAAAGAATCGGGTATTAATATTCTTATTTCACCAATGATTAAACAGTATCAGCAAAGTTAAGTCACCTCCTCCAGCAGCAAACAGCAGCTCTGGGATATAAACCTGACAACAAAATTTTAATTTGACTCTTCACTGTATAATTTTATTCTCATTAATGTAGCTATACAATAAGGCAGAAATAAAATGACAGAAAGGTTTTGTATATTTTTATACACAAAACAGTGAATCTTTCATAGCAACTCCTTGCTACTGTCCTAAAGTCCTCCACTGTCTTCTTTTTAAAAATATATTGTTTAGTATGTAGTAGGCACAGCTGCCTGACCTTGGCCTTGTTTTTATCAGCTCTCTATGACTTTCAGCGCTCTACCTCCCATTCCTGTCCACATTTCCTTTGCTGGGTCTCACCCACAGACCTTACCTTCACCAGTGGGATTTCCAGAAATCTCAGTCCTTTGTCATACTTTTATGCCTTGAGTAGTCACCCAAGGAGAGTTCATCCATTCTTTTGTTTTATTTTAAAGAGAATAGAACAAAACAAAACAAAAAAGAACAAAAAAAGCGAAAGAAAACAGAATAGAGTCAAACATAACATAGCATATCAAAACAGAACACTGCAAGCTATACAGGTTTTCAAGACATAACAACAGGAGATTAACAATGGTTACCCTAGTGTCTCTTGCTTTCTTCAAAATGGTTGTTCATACATTTACAGAAAATAAACTCAAACAAAACAAAGTAGTATAGCTTTAAAATTGCTTATAAGCTAATCACACCTAAATTTATATTTCTAGTACCATCTTCAATCAAGGCAAGCCCTCATTCATTGTGAACTTTTGCTTTGACTCCATTTGCCCTTTGACTGGACATACTCAGCAGGAATACTGGACTACTACTGCACCCTTAAAATCAAATGCATAATATGTTCACCACGATTTAACCTTCCACACTCTCTTTTATGGTTAAGAGCACTATTCTTCTGTTATGGTCAGAGATGACTAGAAGGACAGAGAACAAATAAACTCCCTAGTCCTTAAGCAATTTCTCATTCAAAGTGTTAATTTAGTTTTCTTCTGAACCAGTCAGGTACTTAAAATGAATTTCTCTAAAAGCTACAACTCTTCACTTGGGGCTAAAGATAAGTTACAATAGGTTACTAAAAGTAGAACAAAGCTTGACCTTCATTTCATGAAACTCTGGATCAAACCCTCTCAGCTATGTGCACAGGCATGGCATTAGGTCTCTCTAGAGAAACAGAGTCAATACAAAATATATGTTTAATTATGCAAGGGAATTTACTAGGTGAGCTTACAGGATCAAAGACTGGAGAGTCCACAATGGTCATCTTCATACTGGATACAGAGAAGATCCACTACCTGCTCAGCCCAAGAACATGGAAATTGCAAAATAGAGAGACCAAGGATGTAGTGCCAGTCTAAGTCAAAGACCTGGAAGCTCACCAGATAGTCACAGGTGGAAAGATAAAGAAACTGGAGACCAGTGCTCAGAGGTGACAGGAAAGACTAGAGCACTTCCAAAATGGCAACTTTTTTTTCTCTTTGTATTCCATCCAGGTCACAAGCCTAACAGTTGGTGTCCACCACATTTGAGTATTCTTTGATCAGTACCCTACTTGTAGGCTACATGTTGATGATACATGGACATGTGCAGCACTGTGCTTTACCAATTTGCTGGACATTTCTTAATCCATTCAAGTTTATATCTTTATAGTTACTGACCCATTAGTTAATGAAGGAGTTGCTGTCTGAAAGTTGGCAACAAGGTTTAATAGCCCTAAATTTACCTATCCTCTCTCATTACCTTCAAAATGAGAACATTTATGCCCAGAAATTCCTACTGGCCTAAACCAATGGGCAGCTTGAACTCCAGCAGAATTTCACAAAACTGAGACTTCCTCAAGTCATGACCGTTTTTCTCAAGGGAACCAAATTACTCCTCAAGTCATGAATATTCCTTTGTAGCTACAAAGGTAATGATTGACTAGACCCCAGTATGCCACAATAACCCATAAAACTGCTTCCTTTTACTCAGTAATGGACCAACCTGATCTGTTTCATCAGACTGTGCCCTCTACTTCTGCTCAAGATGGAATTTTTTTCTGTTTTCTCTTCTAATTAAAGCTTTTCCTGCAAATCTATACTGTTGCTTTAGTTTAATTTCCATTGTTACTGAGGCAAGGACCCTTGGAAGCCAATGATATTTTCACCCCTTGGGTGATTCCTGCTACCTCTCTCTGTTTTAATTAAAGAAACACAGTAAAAATTGATTTAATTTGTTTATTAATTTAATTTTTCAGTTTTATAAATGATAAAGGGAATATATATTTTGATATATTTCTCAAATCCAAGGTCACAGGATAAATATGATTCAGTTTCTCTTCTCTGAGGAGGACTATGATCACAATGGCTAAGATTTTTCATCATTTTTTGTGAATATGTGCTTTGCACATGTTAAATCATTTAATTTTCACTCCACTGTGAGACAGCCTGGTGCCATACTCATTTTATAGACTAGACATCTGTTATGGCTTAAATCTACACTGTCTCCAAAAGTCTCCTGTGTGTGATTGGATCATTGGATTCTACACTCTACCAGTGTATTCGCCCACTGATGAGTTCATAGCTGAATGTGCTGTTACAAGGTAAGGTGTGATTGGAGGTGAGTCACGGAGTGTGACCTGGATGGACATATTTTTTCCCTGGTGCCTTGTTTACTAGCTGCTATAGGTAGAGAAAGCTTCTTCACCATAGCCATTTGTCATTATATTCATACCTTGTAGTCAACTAACCATAGAAACCATGAACCAAAATAAATCTCTACACTTTTTTTAAGTTGTGGGTGTGATGTATTGTGTACCAGTGATAAGAAAGTGACTAAGACAGCATCTAGTATCACACCACAAGCAGGAGGTGAGTTCATCACTTCTGTTCTGCTTATACATTAATATTTCCCTACTTAGGGCCTCCTTTAGCTATCTCGTATATTGTTACCAACCGGGTTAACAATAACTCCATATTCTCATTCACAACTTCATCTTCTTCCTCTCATCATTATGAACCAGGCTCCCCTGATCCTTTTATAGTCTTCCTTTTTTGAACAGTTCTCAATGAAGCAATGTGCTCCCTCTCCCTTCCCACCATCCTGTTCCTGGTACTGGCCCTCTTGATTAGGCTTCCTGCTCCCATTTCCTTTGGTTATAGTCCAACACCTGTGCTGTTTATCAGACAAGTCCTCCAAACTCAATCCATCTATTTACCTGACAGTCCACTTCTTTGCACATAATGTATAATTTCATGAACTTCTTTGGCCAACAAATTTACCCTCAAATTATCATGCTGCTGGGTGTGAGTTTTTTTCCTATCTGTTTTTAGGATTTCACTTACCTATTTGGAGCATTCCAAAATAATGTTTCCTACTACTGGTAGTCCTGAACTTACAATACTTCGACTTATGGTTAGTTTATTTTACAATGGTATGAAAGTAATACAAATTCAACCAAAACTACTTGCAATTTTGACTTCTGCTCTTTTCCTGGATGTAACCTCATTTTATGTCAATGAGCAATTTTTCCATAGAGTACATGCATCATAAAAATGGAAAGCACATAAAAATCGATGAATTGGGAAAAGTTGAGTAAGTTTTATAGTTTAATAATTGTCTATACTAGTGCCTCCTTCCTAGTTTTAGTAACGTTTTATAAACCTACACTATCATATCACTGAAGGAAGTTAGGTGAAGGGTATATGGAGCTGATACTATTTCAATCACTTGCTGGAAGTTTTGTTGATTTCAAAATAAAACTTTAAAATATCCTAAACCATTTCTACAGAAAGATACATCCAATAACATTATCATCAGAATGAACTGTAAACAAAGGGCAAAAAGGCCTGCCCTCTTCACCCTACATGGCCTTATTTGAGTATTTGCCAGGAAAATATATTCACATATTTATATATTAATAAATTAAAAGAATACTGACAATCTGAGGGGGTTTTTTTTAGTGCAAATGTAGATGCCTGTTTCTCAAATTTCTAATTCCTCATATTCTTACTACAATCCAACGTTATTTTGCCTTACTTACTAACATAATCCCTTTACTTTGGTCAGGGAGATCACCTTAAAATTCCATCTATACCCCAGTCCTTCTTTGGTCTCTCTTTTAGCAACCTAGTGGACTTGGTTATGTTCTCTAAGCAGATGACTTCCTGATACATCTCTTCCTGGTTCTCCTAACTTCCTTGACTGCACTGCTCTATTCCATCTGCTGGAGGGCCCTTACATATATATTCTTTCTATTGACTTCTTCAATTTTGATAAAAACTAATGATAGTTCTCTTTCCTGCCAGGATGTCTCCTCTGTATGCACTGTGCTTATCTGTTAATGACACCACCATCTTCAGAATCAGGCTCAAATCTCACTTGAGTCATCTTTTATTCTCTCATTTCCCCTTTGCTTCTACCCTATTATCATTGCTTTCCCTTTATGTGCACTTCATGCTCTGTATCATGGCATATAATGTCCCATAAAAATCTGACCTCAGCAAATTTCCTTGGGTCTTTCATTACTTAACACAGTGTTTTTACATTTTCATGATAATAAAATTTTTTATATTTTCTACCAAGTCTCTTTTCTCCTGTCTACTCCACATGAGTGGATAATAGTATGTCAGAGGGTAATCATCATATCTTCCATATCATCATATCATGTATCTGATATTATGTTATACTCAGTAGGCACTCAAGGAGTATTTGTTGAATTAAATCAGTTTTATTAGTGTTTTGAAAATAGATTCTTTTGCAGAAGAAAAATTTTGAATGCATAGTAGGAGCTTAATACATTTTCATTGATTGATTGAAATTGGCTAGCCAGGTTTCATTATTCAGGCACAATGAAATACAGAAAATAAACTGCCATCTCTGGCTAGGATCTTCTCTTAGAAAAGAGTAGAGATGAATGATTCCATTGAGTTATATAAGATGAGTATTTGGCACAGTATCCACAGAGAAGAGTAAATTAGATTTTTAGAATAGTTTCAGGGTTAATAATGTAAAATGTTATTAGTAACACAAGTAAGGAATCATTTTTAATGCATTCTATGACCTTTAGCTTGATGTACTGGAATAAGAGATTTATAAATCAGAATGGGATGAATTGTTCATTTTCATCAAGGGTTTGGAAACAAAGGGCAGAAACTCAAATTGAGACCATTCAGGTTTGACTGAGAACCAACTGTAAGAATGCCCAGAAATTTCCTCAGCCCCACAAAAGGCCCTGAGAAGCAGGGTCCAGAGGGAGATGCCAGTCAGGAATAAGAAAGCTACTCTTCACACATAAATACATAAACCATAATAATCAATAATTTAATTGGAAATGAAAACCTAAAAACTGCATATGTCACTTTAATGAGATTTGGGGGAAAATATGATTTCATTTAAAATTTGTTTCAATACAGCAAGGCCTCTTTAACATATTCCTCATTAAATTTAATAGATCTAACCAATCTTACCTTAGATTTATTAAGTACTATGTAGATTTTATAAAGTCACTAAAGAGTCATTATTAGTTATTGTGGAATTAGTAAATCCTCCTTCATGCTTATGACACTGTATAATTTATGAAGGAGTTAGGTGTAACCAACACTAACATTTAATATTCAGAATTTTATTGCAAAAGTAGAGGGTTCAAAGATTCAGTCAATATGCCTAAAACTTAACAAATATTGTCACAATTCAGAGAAATAAACAAGAACTTTGTCAAAGCTCTAATTGCTTGCCTTGAGATAAGGGTTCAATTTCTCAGTCATTTTCTATATATATATTTAATAAATTAATTATTTAATCAGAGTTGATGCTTAGTAAAGATCATATCAATTTAAGGGATTCATCTCAGCTATGATTTATTCAATCTAAAACCCCATTGATTAAATGTTCTTCAGATTTAAAAAGTCCACTTCAGTTTTAAAAGGTATCAGGTCAATTTAGAGAAGTAATCAGAGCACATAAAAGCCAGTGAGCAAGGAAAGGATTTGTGTACTCTGTGCTGTTTGGTGCCAGAATGGGAGTGGTGCTGGGAAGCAGTTTACTTAAAATGCTACTTAAAGGGATCTTTGAGGGAAAATACTGCAATTCTGCCAGCTCCTCAAGTGCCTCTAAGAAGGACAGATGGAAGGGAAGAGCCTAACCCAGGAAAAGGTGGTAGATGAGGAAATTCTCAATAATTTTTGGCTTAAATGTCTCCCACAAAAGTCATTTGAATTAGAGATATAACCATATATCAAGGCTCCAGTAATGTGTTTTATCTTCTGTGTATGATGTTTCCAGGACATTTATGTAGAATGCAGTTGTTATGGTTTAGATCTACAATGTCCCCCCAAAATGTCATGTGTTTAGAATTTGAAAGGTGATTTGATCATGGGTGTGCTATACTTATCAACAGATTAATCCATTGATGGGTTCATAACCCAATGTGCTGGGGGAGATGATTTGAAGAAGTGGTCACTGGGAGCCTGACCTAGAAGGATGTATTTTCGTCCTCAGATCTTTTGTTCTCTCTCTGTTTCCTGGCTGCCACAGGCCAAGCAGTTTTCCTCTGCCGTGCTCTTTCACCATGTCATTCTACCTTGGAGTCATACAACTGTGCATGGAACCCTCTGAACAGCAAGGCAAATGAGCCATTTCTCAAGTGACAGACGTGAGGTATTTTGTCCCAATGTTGAGAAGGTGACTAATATTAACAGCCTTATATTTAGAGTACATTATTCTTTAGTTACATTTCACAGTGGTATAATATTACTCTATGATTTGATACCCACTTTGCTTCAATACTCTTGGTATTATTTGTTATACATAGGAAAAAATTATAAAATATTCCATTTTGAAGTAACGTCATGGATTTTGAATATTCAAATTGTGGCTCTATGTGTTTATGGACAGAGAATAACATGATATTTTCAATTTAACCATTAAGTCAAATCTTGGATATTATCGTAGGGATGAGTGAACTCAAATACTCATCCTTCATTTGCCCCTTTAACAGCAAAAGAATAATGCACTCATACTAAATCATTTAGCAGCTATTATGTATTCAATATGATTTCTTTTGTTATAAGTATATTGAAATATAAAAAAAGATCTCATATGCCCATTTTACTTTCCTAGAAGAATTAAAAACAACTTACCAGAGAGATACATGTACACTCATGTTTACAGCAGCACAATTTGTTATAGCTATATCTTGGAAATGACCTAAATGCCCATCAACTGAAGAATTGATAAAAAACATGTGACAATTTTATACAATGGAGCACTACCCAACCACAAAGCAGGATAAACTGGAGACTTTTATAGGTGAATGGATATAATTTGAGACCATACTCATAAGTGAAATGCATAAACATAGTACTACCTCACTAGTAAGAAACTGAATGAGTAATTAAAATACAAAATATATAATAGATATTGTGAACTGGGAAGAAGCTTTTAGAAAGAAAGAAAAAACTGTGAAGGGAAAAGGGAAAAGGAAGTAAAGAGAAAAGAAAAAAATATGTATACACAACATAGTTAAGATAGTTATACAGACAGTGAATTCCACCTAGCTGTGCAGCCATCCCCCATGGGCTGGGGACATTTGGAGCATCGCTGGGGTCCTGCCTGGGCCCCGCCCATTCACCCCAAGCAGCGTAGCAGTGGCTGCTCTGGGCCCAGCTTGAGTTGAAGGTGCTTTGCCAAGAGACCGGTAGGAATTTGTTCCCCCATCGGTCTGGGATGTTCGGAGCATCTCTGGGGTCCTGGCTGTGCCCTGCCCATTCACCTGGAGCAGCATGGCAGCAGCTACTCTGGGCCCAGCTTGAGTTGAAGGTGGGCACAGCGAATTCCACCTAGCTGTGCAGCCATCCCCCATTGGCCAGGGATGTTCAGAGTGCCCCTGGGGCCCTGCCTGGGCCCTGCCCATTCACCCAGAGTAGCACAGCAGCTGCTGCTCTGGGCCTGGCTTGAGTTGAAGGCGGGCACACCAAATTCCACCTAGCCATGCAGCTTGGGACCTGGCGACCAGACCCATAGAAATCTGTGCCCCAACCCATCGGCCCAAGACATTTGGTGAGTCCCTGGGGTCCTACCTGGGGCCCGCCCATTCAATTGGAGCAGCCTGGCAGCTGCTTCTCTGGACCTGGCTTGAGCTGAGGGCATGCACAGTGAATTAGACCTACCCGTGCATCTTGGGACCTTGCCAAAAGACCTGTAGGAATTTACACCACTCCCCCATCTGCCTGGGAAGTTTGGAACTTCCTTGGCATCCTGCCAGGGCTCTGCCCAAATGCTGCCCAGCAACAGAACACCTACAGTAGTAGTCTTGCCTGGAGCTGAAGGCATGCATTGTGAGTTTCACCTAGCCTTGGCACCTTAACTGTACAAGTAGGATTCACCTCCCACAGTGGAACACAGGAAAATCACAAAACGAAAGAGCAAAATGCTGTCTTGCACCTCCAGTCCTTCCCAAATAAGCCAAAGAGACACGGACATAGAAGAAAGTATGAGCCACACACCTGAAACTTTGGAAATGATAGCAACTGAAGTAAAGAAGCAACTCTATGAAACGTTAAAGGAACTGAGGTTAGAAATGATATCCCAGGTAAAACAAGACATGATAAATGTAATGAAAGAAATGCTAAGCACATCTAAAGGAGATATAGTTGGAAAAATAGAAGAACACTACAAAACAATGGAAACCTTGAATGAAGAATACAAGAAAGAATTAGAATGCATGAAACAGATTCAAAGAGATAACCAGGAAATCAAGAATGCCATTGAAAGCTGACAAAGCCGCCTCAATGAATGGGAAAATAGACTTTCAGACCTCAAAGACATGATTGCAGCTAGTGAGGAAGAAAGGAAACATCTTTTAAAAACAACAAGGAATCAGGAAATAGCAATTCAGCAGTTTCAAGATGATGAAAAGAAAAACAATATGAGACTAATAGGTGTAAAGGAAAAAGAAGGAGAAAACACAAATGATATCAAATCACTATTTAAAGAAGTCATAGCTCAAAATTTCTGATACAGGAAAGGAAACACATACAGATAAGTGAAGCATATAGAACTCCAACTAGCCATAACCAAAATAAATCAACACCCAGACATATAATTATTAGCATTCCAGAAATTCAACATAAGAACAGAATATTAAAAGCTGTGAGAGAAAAGAAGCAAATCACCTCTAAAGGAAAGCCCATCAGAATCACAGCAGACTTCTCAACACAATGAAGTCAAGAAGAGCATGGAGTGAAGAATCTCAAGTCCTAAAGGAAAACAACTTCCAATCCAGACTGATGTACCCTGCAAAACGATCCTTCAAAATTGATGGAGAAATAAGATACTTCCATGAAAAGAGCTGCTGAAGAACTTCATGACCACCAAACCCACCCTGCAAAGAATACTGAAAGATACTCTAGATAGACATGAAAATAGCTACGACATCAAAAACATCAACAGAAGAAGAACACCAAGCAGGGCAAACAATTAAGTAGAGGGAAAAGGTAAAGAAACCACTGCAGAAAGATAACATGACTAAAACAAGTCAGTATATATCAGTTATAATGATTAATGTAAATGGCCTCAATTCACCAATCAAAAGGAACAGACTGGCACAATGGATCAAGAAACAACATCGTACCATATGCTGTCTACAAGAAACCCATCTAACCCAAAAGGAAATTCATAGACTGAAAGTCAAAAGATGGAAAACAATAATCCATGCAACAGGAACCCAGAAAAAAGCAGAGATAGCTATTCTGTTTGCAGATGATGTGAACTTCAAACAAATAATGGTCAAAAGAGATAAAGAAGGGTAATACATACTGCTTAGGTGAAAACTCCAAGAGGAAGAAATAACAATCTTAAATATATATGCACCAAATATGGGAGCACCCAAGTATATAAAACAAATATTAATAGAAATGAAAAATCAAATAAGCAATAACACAATTATAACAGGAGACTTTAAAACACCCTGACTCAAAGAGACACATCAACTAAACAGAAAATCAGCAAAGAAATAACAGAACTAAATCAAACATGTGAACAAAGGGTCCTGGTAGACATCTACAGTTTTCCACCCAACAACATCAGAGTATACATTCTTCTCAACTTCACATGGTACATTCTCTAGAATAGACCATATATTGGCTCATAGAACATACTTAAATAAATGCAAAGGAATTGAATTTATCCCATGCATACCATCTGATCACAGTGCCATCAAACTGGAAATTGATGACAAAAGAAACTGAAAAAACTGCATAAACACATGCAAATTAAATAGCACACTCCTGAACAATCAGTGGGTCACAGAGGAAATTAAAGAAGAAATAAAACAATACATACAAGCAAATGAAAATACAAATACAAGCTACCAGAATCTGTGGGATGCAGTGAAAGCAGTCCTCAGAGCGAAATTTATTGCGGTGAATTCCCCCATCCAGAAAAAGGAACGAATGCAAACAAATAATCTGATTCTGCACCTGAAACATCTAGAAAAAGAAGAATAAGCCCAACCCAAAGCCAAAAGAAGGGAGGAAATTGTAAAGATCAGAGCAGAAATTAATGCGATTGAGACTAAGAAAATAATACAAAGAATCAATGAATCAAAGAGCCTGTTCTTTGAAAGAATAAATAAAATTGAAAAGCCGCTAGCCAACCTTATTAAAAAAAGGAAAGAGAAAACTCAAATCCATGCAATAAGGAATGAAAAGGGTGAAATCACTACAGACCCTGTGGAAATACAGAAGATCATCAATACCTATTTCAAAAATCTTTAGTCTCATAGGTTCCATATTTGAAGAAATGGACAGACTTCTAGAAACATAACAATTACCAAAACTGGACCAAGAAGATGTAAAACTACCAAATAATCCAATTTCAGTTAATGAAATCGAAAATGTAATGACAACCTTACCAACCAAGAAAAGTCCAGGTCGTGATAGGTTCACAGCTGAATTCTACAAGAAATTCAAGGAAGACTTAATGCCAACACTTCTTCAAACTCTTCAATGAAATTGAAAGGGAAGGAAGTCTCCCTAAATCATTCCTGGAAGCAAGTATTATCCTAATACCAAAACCAGAAAAAGACCCAACCAAGAAAGAGAACTACAGGACAATCTCACTAATGAACATAGATGCAAAAATACTCAAAAACATATTGGCAAACAGAATCCAGCAAGTCATCAAGAAGATTATACACCATGACCAAGTGGGATTCATCCCAGGAATGCAAGGATGGTTCAACATATGCAAATCAATAAATGTAATACACCATATCAATAGAGCCAAAGATAAGAAAAACATGGTCATTTCAATAGATACAGAAAAAGCTTTTGATAAAGTCCAACACTCTTTCATGATAAGAAACCTACAGAAAATTGGAATAGATGGCCTTTACCTCAATCTGATAAAAGCCATCTATGACAAACCAACAGCCAGTATCACATTAAATGGTCAAAAACTGAAAGCTTTCACTCTAAAATCGGGAACAAGACAAGGATGTCCATTATCACCATTCCTATTCAATATAGTGCTGGAAACATTAGCCAGAGCAATTAGACAAGAG
>RJWT010040905.1:0-12420 GCA_004365215.1 Cuniculus paca
CTCTGCGTACAGTACAATTGCATGTTTACTGAGTTCTCAAAGAAATTGTAACTAAAAGAAGTTGGGAAACAGTCATCTCTTCGCTTACACAAATAGTTTTCTAATCGACTCATTTTTAGTTATTTTAAGGCATTAGGATTGTGACAGTATCACCTAAATTACTGCCGCAGGAATGTGTATCATTGGATTTTTATCTAGATAAAGCTATAATAAAGCTGTGGTATCTGAAGAATTAAAACTCTGAACTACAAATATTATTCCATGGCAAAGGACCCTGCCTTTGCCTCTTGAAGCCACTTACGGGGACCCCAGAGTGTAGGCCCACCTTCACCTTGTTCCCCTTGGAGAAACGTTCATCCTCTATGCCAAACGTGAATAGTAATAGCCCAGGATTCAGATAAGCTGGTTTCTCTGCCTTTTTAATGCCTAAAAGCCAAATTCTCTAAACTGGATGGAGTAGAAGAAAGGTCTAATGGTTTCAATGTTTTGTTTGCGGGGATTATCATCTGTGCAGATAACTTTGTATTTGCATCACTAATAGACTTCTTTCAAAGGGAAAAGACATTTCAGAAGGGCTGGAACAGTCTTAACAGTTTTGTCCCATTTTGGCTGAGCCAAGCTACTCCTTAAAAAGGAACAGATACTCATGTAAGGACCTGATTTTCCATTTGGATTACACCATAAATGAAAGGACTTTTACAATTAACTGCTCACAAGAAATACAGTACTTCATTCTTTGTGGTGTATACATACAACCAAATGCAATGGATTCTGACCCGGGTTTTTTGGAGGGAAGGAGATGTTTGTTTTGTGGTGCTAAAGATTGTCCCAGAGCCTTTGCACTGAGCTACACCCCCAGCTCTTTTTTTTGTTTTTGTTGAGGAGGGGGGTTGTCTGTCAAAGTCACTAACTTGACCAGGCTAGGCTCAAAATTACTCTCATGCCTCAGCCTCCCAGAGTGTAAGATCTGACTCCCCCTCCCTTAACACTTCTATAGTTTGCTAGAAATAACCCTAATGAACATTCTTTGAAGTGGAAAAAAAACTTTTCTATGATACAAGTTATCCAATCTTTCAATTCAGGGCTTGCCTGTATCCTATCTCCTGAATTTATTGTTTGAGTATCTTCAGTAAAAGGCAGTTCAGTGGGATGAAGCTTAGTGGTAGACCATTTGCCTTTTAAGGGGCACAGGCAGATTAAGCTACTGATGTTCACCCAGAAGGCTCAATTTTGAATAGAGGCAGTACAACACCAAAGACTCGACTTAACTGCTACACTGTCCTCTGCTTAAATATAATATGCTTTTAAAATGTTCTTTTGTGTTAAGCCAAAATCTGCCTCCCTGAATATTTTTAAATTTTAAAATTTAAATAAGACACCATTATTAGATTCTGGTGATACAGAATATAGAAAAGCCACAGTGTCTGACCTCACAAAACAATTTGGAAAGCACAGAGGAGGAGTAAGATTTAGGAATGATGCTAAAATGGACTTTAAGACTGTGTTAGAGTTCACCAAACAAGAAGAGGTGGTGTGCTCCTGGAGGGCCTCTCAGCCCTGGTCCCTTAAATCATCCATCCAGGCCAGCATTACACAGTAGGGAACAAAAAGGCTAACAGGCAGCAGCCCTCAATGGCCAGCATATCCATACTGTCCTTGTGTTAGCATACTCCTCATGGTTTCTGGCTTAGGGATTCCTTGATTCCCTGTACCACCTTCACCCTCAGGCCTCTTGTCTGACAACCATTGGGTCCACTTCTTTGGCTTATTGAGTTCAGCCCTCCCTATTTAACACAACTTCCGTTCACCAGAGACAAACTTCCAGTACACCAGAGGCTGCAGAAGAGAAATACATAGCAAGGGTTAGCTCAAAAGAGACTGCAACCTGACCAGCCACACAGAGGAGAGTGAAACATGCATGTGAAACAATATGGCATGTAAACAGGTAATTGTATGTACTAGATTGTAGGGATAGCAAGAGAATCACAATGAGGTCAAAAAGTTAGATATCTTTTTTTAATTTTTAAATTTTCATTTTCCTCCAGCATTATGGAAGTGCAATTAACAAAAATTGAATATATTAACAATACACAATGTGGTTTGTTTGTTTTTATTTTTTGGTACTGGGGATCAAACTCATGACCTTGTGCTTGCCAGGCAGGCACTTATGCCGCTGAGCTAAATCTGCGGCCCAATGTAGTATTTTGAGATAGAATTTTATTACCACAAGCCAGCTGGTAAAATTTATTTTGAAAATTCAATTATCCTTAAGTAACAAAAGATTACACTTTTTAAAAAAATTTAGGAACTTCCCCGAGACGAGCCTTGGAATCAGTTGTGTTGTCACATGCTTAAGCAGCAAAGCATTCCAGAAGGTTACATGGCCTAGTGTTGGGGACCACAAATTCACAATGACTAGTTTTACATACTTCCCTAAGAAATGAATGGAGGATATCAATTTTTGGTATCACCTTTTTGAGATTTCTCATTATCCCATTAGGGGTGGGCCATTGCCTCCTGCCTACTAAGACTAAGACTACTAAAGACACTCCAGGGCAAGATCCTCATTAGATAATCCCCTCCTCCATAAATGTCAAGGTTCTGGTTACCTCATGGCCTTTTGTTCCTCGAGAACAGCTGGTCATCCCAGATCCCTGCTGTACTACCTACCTACCTTTCTTTCTTTCTTTTTCTTTCTTTCTTTCTTTCTTTCTTTCTTTCTTTCTTTCTTTCTTTCTTTCTTTCTTTCTTTCTTTCTTTCTGTCCTTCTTTCCTTCTTTCTTTCTTTCCTTCTTTACTTCTGTCCTGTGCTGTAACACCCAGCAGGAGATTGGGGCTCACTGCAGTTGTCGCCAATACTAGCCTAGCACTGCTCTGAACCATGATAGCTGGGTTTAGATCTTACCTCTTTCTTGACCTTAGGAAGTTATTTCAAAGTAGGGTTGTTATGAGGAGCCAAAGAAAAAATACATGTAAAAGTAGTGTATGGCACCACAGAAAGCTCACAAAGTATTAATTATTTTGACTATACTTAAGAATGTTTTATATATTATTTTGTATTTAAGAGGGTTAAATATAAAACATCAGTGGAGGGTTAGGTTTTACTCTTTAACAATATGCAGGAAGAGTTTGTGTGTCTCAGATCAGCCGAGACCGCCAAAGGGTTAAAGGATAGTAGCCTCAAAAATGGGAATGGAAATGTAATTTACAACATATGTCAAGTACCCTGAAATTAAGGCTAGGAGCACTGAGGACTGCTGAGGACTGAGAGAAGGGGAAGAACCCAGGAAATAATTGGAAGATACAATGGGCAACCTTCAGGCTTAGACCATTGAAAGGATGATATGAGCATTTGCCATAAGAGGGGAATGGTTTTAGCACTGAAACATGTAGAACCATGATTTTTGTTTGTTTGTTGTGTTTTCTGAGCTCAAGGCCTTTGCCCAGAGCTACATTCCCAACTCTTATTTTGAGACAAGGTCTTGCCAAGTCACTTCAATTGCTAAGGCAGGGCTTGAACTTGCAGTCTTTTTGCCTCAGCCTCCCGCACTGCTAGGATGATAGGCGAGCAACACCATGCTCAGGGATGACTGTTTTTTGCCTAGTAAATTTTTAATGCTCAACAAGAAATATAAGATTAGTGATAAATATGTGGACTTGGAGAAGATCTCAGGGATAATTTTAGATGTGGGAGTCATCATTCAGAAAAATATACCTAGTACCTATCATGTGCCAAACCACTCAAGATTCTAGTGATGCAATTGGGTCTGCACTCAAATTGAGAATAAGAACAAGTTCTGTCATTACAGTGAGATACATAACAGAGGGGCAGTGCCAGAAGGAGATATAACATGTCCCTTGAGCAAATAATTTGGTCCTTTTTTTTAAAACCAATGTGATTTTTTAAGTTTAAACCAGTATTTTTCAAAATGGGTACTTAGTACTTATTTACAGAGACTGAGGCTATAGCTAAATGGTAGAGCATTCACCTAGCATGCATAAGGCTCTGAATTCAGATCCCTGACACTGCAGAATAAAAACCTGGTATTTACAGGGGAGGTAGAGCTCTGCCTGAGAATAGATGGAGCTGGGATTCCTCGGGTGTCAACTGTTAACTTCCACTCAGCAATTCATCTTAGCTTTCAGATTTACATACTTCCTAGTGTTTCTCAATGAAGGTTTTATTACCATGTTGGGTGGGACAATTTTCCCTTGCTTGGGATGGTCTCCGTGGGTTATGATACACCCCACACACACACACACACTGTGTTAGTCAAGCTCCCAGCCACACTGACATCAACAGCCATTTTTGACATTCATGTTTCCAAGTGCCTAGGGTTGGGAAGTAGGTGTCTACATTGAGAATGTTTGCCTCTCATGTCCCTTAGAAGACAACAGGCACGCCCATGTCAACCTGTTTATCAGTCTTTCTATCTCATGAAGTATATTCCCTGAGATAAGTTTTGATATGTCAAATAACATCCTTATTATATTTCCAATACTTAGCAGCTATCAGTGCCTTCTGTTTAAATTCATAGGATTCCACCTGCTCTGTATCACATAGTTTCTTGGGTCACTTACAAGGGCATTGAATCTGGTCTTTGTGAGTTATGGAAAACTTCACTGGAGGGGGAAAAATCTAACCTGAGATTCAAAAGCCAGTTAGACTCAAAAGGCATGAAAGTGTAGCCCACACAAGAGTACTGTATTATGGTTTGGATGTCTTTTATCCCCAAACACTCATGTTCTGGAGGCTTGGTCCCCAGGGAGGCAATATGAGAGGCATCTAATGGGTGCAGTTTACTGAGAGATCCTTAGGTCATTGAAAATGTACCCCCAAAAGGGATTGTGGAATCCCAGCTCCTTAGATTCTTTTTTTGAGCTCTGTATGCTGGGGCTACAGCTGTAGCTCACTGGCAGAACACTTGCCTATGGAAGGCCCTGGGCTTGATCACCATTATTGAAAGAAAAGAAAAGAAAAGAAAAGAAAAGAAAAGAAAAGAAAAGAAAAGAAAAGAAAGAAAGAAAGAAAGAAAGAAAGAAAGAAAGAAAGAAAAGAAAGAAAAAGAAAAGGAAGGAAGGAAGGAAGGAAGAAAGAAAGTCTCACTGTTTGCTGTCTAGTCCTTGATACAGCCAGCTCTACCCTATTTGAACTGTTAACCTCCATACTGTGAGCTAAATCTTTTTTTTCTTTATGAAGTTATCTTGCCTGAAGTACAGTATTTTGTTACAGTAGTAGAAAAACTAGTATGAGAGGATAGAAAAGTTACATTCCAAAAAAACAAGCAAAAATCAGTTCTGTTTGGTGTAGATAACAGATGAAACTTGATTAGTATGAAGGAGCATGTAAGCCATGTAAATAATTTGGATTTTTTGACAGAACAAAAGGAAATTATTGATGAGTTTTCAGCACAGGAGTAGTATGGTCTTCTTTGTACTTCAGAAATATCCCAGTAGCTGCAGTATGGAGAATGAATGGGAGACAGGTGATAAAACTGGATATACGAAAGGAGAACATTTAGGAAATCATTGCTGTAGTACAGGGGGAGAAAATAATGGCCTGAATGAGCATACAGAATATCAATATATGGTGATAGTGGTATTTGAAATTATGAATGAAGAATTTACGCAAGGAAAATGTATGGACTGGGCAGAAAATGGTCTCATAGAGGACCCCAATAGTTAGGGTATGAATAGAGAATACAGAGAAGAAATCCAGGCAAATGGAACCCAGTGAGATATGTGGGGCCAGCATGATAGGAGTACACAACTGAGGAGTCCCTTCAGGAAAGCATCTGCTGTGAGGACTGTGATTGGCTGACAACCTCCAGCCACTATGCCTTCACCTTTGGGATGCATTACAGCATTCACACAGAAGTCTCCTTGCTCCTAGACAGGGACTGAACACAGGCATTGTTGCCCTGTGCAGTTTCTTTGAGACTCCCCATTGACCAACCGGAACCTTTCTTATAGAGAACCCTTTTCTGTCCTCATCACAGTCCAGGAAGGTTTATAATTGTAATCTCAGGGAGAAGTTACTGGAATTCTAGTGAGTTAACTCCAATCTACCACTTCCAGTGCAACCTGCAGCAAGAAGAAAGACACTAGGACATATATACAGTTGTGGGGAGCCAAGGGGTCCTAAGTCCAGCCAAGATGGTGGTTCACCAGAACCAAGGCTTTGCCCAGAACCCAGCCCAGGTTTTATTAATACTTCATGAGGGGAGTGGCTCAGGGATGAGTGACAGTGAGAATGGCAGGAAATACATGACTGCCATGACTACCGTGAGTTGGGCTAGGTAGGAGGTCTGAGATCATCTCTGCAATAAGTAAAGGGCATGAAATGCAGAGAGAGCAATCTGTATAACACAACTGAGGTAGTATCTAATAATTTAGAGTCAGTGCTTTAGTTCTGATGTACAACCCTGTTTGCCCTGGGAAGTCGTAGCCTGTTTCTTGAGGCTCAGTCCCAGCCAACAGCGTAGAGCACAGCTCTCCATCCTGCCCGGCTCAACTACGTATTTGGGGAGTCACGGGGTTGGGTAACAGTGACCTGTCACTTTGCTTCAGAGATTACACATCAGCTCCTCAGCCAGCCCAGTTTACATTGCTTAAGTAACCTAGCCAGCTCTGTACATATCAATACATGGAGATAGGGCCAAACTTAGATAGTTGCTCTTCTTTTCAAGGAGAGTCATCTCTATGGTTCCCCACACTTTCTCAGAGGTGCCCTGCAGATGGCCTCTTCCTGCCCAGGACCTCACTTTCTTCACAGGTATTAAGACAAACATTGCAGTCTTTTGACTTTTCCCTCATACTCCTGCTTCCTCTCCTTTTTATCCTTTCCAGGTGATTGCACAAGTATGTTTTCCTGCACTGCTAATATAATCTTACCATCTGCTGAACTGGTACAAATGGCACCAAAAAAAGCAAAAGAGAAAAGTTTGAGAAGATAATGTATCAAGAGTGTTAAATGCCAAAGAAAGAGAGAAACCTATCAGTAGATTTGTCTTTATGAAGGTCAGTATTGACTTTATTATAAAGTTTATATTTCTTCTTCTGCTCTTGTGTCTGCCGTTAATTGCATTTTCCCAAGTCCCTTCAACCTTTATCATATAGTCTATACATTTCATCTGGACATCCTTTTTGGGGGATGTTTAAATTGTTAATATCTCTCTAAACTCTGGAAATAAGAATTGAGGTCAATGTGCCAAATCCAGTCTGGTCAATGTTGACTATGTGGGGATTATAAGTACCTATTATTATCTGACCATTATATTGTAGTCTAAACTTTGATTCATTGCTTTGTAACCACAACCAGCTTAGGGCCACTGTAGTATCCAGTTCCAAGGAATGCCATTCAGACCATAATTTATAATAATACAATCCTCATCCAACCCAACCCCTGTATCTTCATCAAGAAACAGCTCCAAAAAATGTATTTACTCACCTTGGAATCACATCATCACAGGCATTCTTGAGCCCACACTGCCATAATGGGCCAAGACAGGAAACATTGTCTCATACATCCTACGGTAAAGTTCTTGCTTTGCCCACAGTTGATAAGAATGGATATCATCAGGTGTAACACTATAAACAATAAAACTGAGCACAAAGTGACGTTACCCAGTATTGCTTCTAGGGAGATCCTGACAAGACAAATGAGTTATCTAGACAAGAATCTCTGATAGTTTTGGGAAGCCAAGATTGCAAGGGGATCCTCTTTGACCTACACAGTGAGTAACCGATGACATATTTGAGGCAGCCAATCCTTGAAGATGCAGGTTGTGTGAAAAATAGTGAAATACTGAATAACTATGAAGTGTAGACTGATTACAGACTGGCTAAGAGACACATTGAGAGGTGGCTAAGTAATCTTTTGGGTAAAACTCATGATTATTCATCAGTTATGATAGATTAGAGTATAGGATTTCTCTGGTTCTCTTGTATACCACGTAACATCTTGCCTAGAATTTCCCCTCAGATGCTCCAATGAAGGGAAATTGTCCTGTATCTTAGTTCTAAAGTGCAGAGTAAAGTCACTATTGGGCTAGACCAGGCTGGTCCAAAACAAATACAGATACAAACATTGTATTTCCAGAATAGGTTATGATGCATTGTATCCCAGTGTTATCCTGCTATTCTTTTCCTTAAAAGCTTTATCCTGTGTTGCTATTAATCCCCTAAGAGACCCCCCCCCCAAAAAAAACCTGTATAAAGCAAGCTACTCCTAGATTCAGTTTAGACTGAATTGGCTCTTTCTGATCAAAATATACAAAAACTGGAAGTAAATGCTTAGTTAGATAATTAAAACACCATGCCGGGTATTTTCCATTATTTTATATCCACTGTTCACAGCCTAAGTTGGGTGAGAAGATAACCCATTTCTCAAATTAACCCAGGTATCTGTCCCAGGAAACCGACTCATTTGCCAGATCTAAGCTCATGGAAAAGCCCATCTGGATCAAGGCATGCCCTTGGTATTAGAACCAGAACTTCAGCCTGGATATGATTCTCTGGTTTCTTAAAGACATTTTTGTGTTAAATTAGAATCCATCTGGTAGTGTGAGCTTTCCAACTAAGCATCTGAAAGAGTCTTACCATGTGTTGCTGCAATAATTGTTCTCAGAGTGAAAGGAGCAAAAGGAAGAAAATACCTGAAAATTGCCCTACTGCTTTGTATTTTATCTGCAAATGGATATAAATAGCTTTGTGTTTGATTTATAAGCTTCTATATGGAATTTGTAAACAGTCCCTCTCCCTTTAAGACAGAATCACACTATACAGTTCAGACTGGCCCTGAACTTACTATGTAGCCCAGGCTGGCTTCAAACTTGCGGCAGTCCTCCTGCCTCAGCTTTCTGAGTGCTGGAATTACAAGCATGGGCCTTTGTGCTCAGCCGTGAATGTCACTTTTTAATCATGTGTAGAGCTGTGTATGGGGAGTTGGTATCTGTCTCAATGTATGGAAACTTAAACTTGTGATATCTGAAGTATAATCCTCTAACATGGTTCTTGCCTGTATTTAGGGGGCTCCTGTATCCTGTCATCCCAGAAGAATATTCTTCTGTTACTGCACATAAACCCAAAACCACATGTCTACAAATCTGAGAGCAACCTGCTTTCTACTTCATGGTGTGAGCCTTTTAATTAGCTTCTCTGGCCCTTTTCTCTTCCTCTATGGTAACACCACAGCTCACCAGTGAAGGTGCTCCTTAAAATGCCAGCAATGAGGCTCGGCACAGTGGTATTCAAGGCCAGCCTGGGCTACATAGTGAGTTCAAAACCAGCCTGAACTACAGAGTAAGACCCTTTGTTTTGTTTTGTTTTTTAAACAGTACATTTTTCAGTGGGTCACCAAACTTAAATCACTGGAGAAGTGGGTAGTTTGAGTAATGTTTTGGAAATTACTGGGGCAGTATTTTCAATATATGCCTGAATTATTTAAATTAGTATTTTTAAGGTACCACGTTGATGTAGTTGAATAATGCTTGTTTGTATGGGTGGGGGGAAATGCCTACGGTGGAAGTATGGAAGTCCTGAGGGGCAGCTAATGTGGGAATAAATGTGAGTTCACATTTGCTTGTGTTGAGTTTGAGATGAGAGGACATTCAAGGAGGAACCATTACAAGGATTGTGAGAGATTTAAACGCAAAGTGCAAGAGAATAAATTCAAGTCATTGAAATAAAAATAACAGTCGGAGTCAGGGCCTCTGAATGAGGCCTGAAAATATAGAGGAATGGCAAGCAAACTTATCCTTTTAACCAACTTCAAGGGCAACTTAAAGGAATACAGAAAGGCCTTATTTCTTAAATATTTAAAGTGAAAATAGTGAGGTCCTAGGTTCAGTCCCCCTACACTGCCACAAAGAAAAAAATTATACAAACTGAAAATAATGTCATTGCATTTCATGACAGAAACATATGCTATAGGATAACTTATTAAGATATAGATATTTATTCTTCCCTTTATCCCTGTGACTGTTTTCCAGATTTCTTGGATATATTCATGACATGGAACTGAGGGAATGGATAGGGGACATTTGAGCAAAGAAATGAGCCAGAGAGTGATTATGTCAACCTTTAAAATGTTGGAAAAAGGAAATGTGTGTGTGTGTGTGTGTGTGTGTACTACAGAAAGAAATTGTGGGTTTACGTCTGAGGAATAGAATGAAACTCAAGTGTAGCTGTATACTACTATATTCTCTCTGATGGTTCCTCTCTGATGTCCTTTGAGAGTTGCAAATAAATATTAAAATACCTTTTTCCATTATTGTGTTTTTATATATAAGACCCTGGGCAGAGTTTGAGGTATGAGGGACTCCAGAATGTATTAGGGTTATAAGAAGAATGCTAGTGAAAAACCTGGCAATGCTTTTAATGCACTAAACTGGTCACACCTAAGAAATCATACTCAGCTGTGGTGGTGCATGCTTATCATCTTAGCACTCTGAGAGGCTGAGGCAGGAGAATTGAAAGAGTAACCCAGCCTCGGCAATATAATGACTTACTGAGACTCTGCCTCAAAATGAAAAAAATAAAATACAAAGGGGCAGCTGGAGATGTAACTCAGTGTAAAGGCCTTGGATTCAAATCCTAGTGCCAAAAAATAAAAAAAATTTTAAAAATAAGAGAAAGAAGGAAAGAAAGAAAGATAGATTGATCGATCGATCAATCGATCACAATACAGAAAACGCTTTCTTTAGAATGGCTCCTTGGGGCCAGGGATCTAGCTCAGTGGCCTAAGCGCCTGCCTGGCAAGTGTGAGGTCATGAGTTCAATCCCTGATGCCGGGAAAAAAAAAAAAAAAAAAAGGTAGAATGGCTCCTTGGCCAGGCATTTAGCTCAGTGGCACAAGTGCCTGCCTGGCAAGTGCAAGGTCCTGAATTTGATCCCCAGTACAAGGAAAAAAAAAATAGAATAACTCCTTAAATTATTTTTTCCCATAATGCATAGATGGGGGAACTGAAGCTTAAAAGAACTGAAAGCCAAAAGCAGATCAGCCTCTGTTTTTCATGCCCGTATCTTGTAACCTGAGCAAATATTTTGAAGATAATAATATGCAATATAGTGACTCGCTAATTTCCCATCAGCTTGTTTTGAAATCCTTTGTCGTTTCTATTGTTTTGTTTTTATTGTTTTGTTTTCTTTTAATTTTTAAAAATAAAATAAATATAATTAAATTCAAAAGCAGATCAGCCTTTACAGTTGGTCCTAGTTAATTTAACTTCTACCGGACCTTGATTATTGAGTTCAGTGTGTACTACATATTGGGGATGCAAAAATGAATAAAGTATGCACCTAGTCCTCAATCATTATGCCATTCCTTCTTTGCTTTTTCCCAGTTCTTCCTGGAGATTTGACATTACCTTTGAGCTTGGGCAGGGCTAGTTCATGATAAGACCCAAATTCAACATCACCTACACATGTAGCCTGTTCACAGTAAATATTGACTCCATGTTGGCAGCTCTAAGCTGATGCAAGGTTCTAATCAGAACTGCAAAGATATGAAGATAAGAGAATACTTACACACTCCTGGGAGAACTACAAATTGGTTCAACCACATTGTAAGTCAATTTAATGAGATTTATTAAAAGTTAAAGATGCCCTTATTTTACAATCTAATAATTTCACCTCTTCATAATTCCCTCCCAAAACTCTCCCTTATATGTAGAAGGAGACATGTAAATGCATGTTCATTGAAACATTGTCTACGACATAAAAATAATCCAAAATAACCTAAATTTCCATCGACCTGAAAATGAGTAAATTGTGTGATCACAAAGTGGAACACTATATATTGGTTAAAATAAATGAGCAAGATAGCATGCATAGGGTCCTGGGTTTGATCCCCAGTACTGCAAATAAGTAAATAAGTGAACTAGAACTGAAACATCATAAATCTTTAAAAATATAATATGAAGTAAAGAAGTGAAGATACATAAAGTATGTTGCCATTTATAAGTTTAAACACATGAAACAGTACTAGCTACGGCTATGTGTGATAAACCTTTTAAACATTCAGGATAGTAATAAACTTCATAATTAGATTAGTATTTACTTCTGTTGAGGACGAAAGATAATGATAGAGCATGCAAAAGGCAAAGCCAATCGGTATTGTAAAAAAGAATAGTGAACCTAAAGCAAATATGATAATAAATTAATATTTGACAAAGCTGTATGGGGAGAACAAAATAAATTCTCTGTGCTCTTTGAAGTATTTAATTTAAGGGCCGGGGATCTAGCTCAGTGGCCTGAGCACCTGCCTGGCAAGCGCAAGATCATGAGTTCAATCCCCAGTGCTGCAAAAAAAAAAAAAAAAAGTGTTATAATGAAGTATTTAACTTAAAGGTATGGATGGGCCCTAAACTCTAGAATTATAGACATTTTAGGATTTTTTTTCTTTGTGCAGAATTCCCC
>RJWT010040906.1:0-12416 GCA_004365215.1 Cuniculus paca
GTGAAATATGGCTCCAAGCCTCCTGACCCCACAGGACTACAGTCAATCTCTGCAACCCCAAGTTCCTGAGTATGGGAGCATACATATGTGGTGTTCAAAAAGTAATTATAGGAAAGTAACAGACTCTCTCTTGGAAAAGCACATCCATCAACACTACTACCACAGTATTATTTTGGGAAGTTTCCTTGCAAGTTTTTTTTCATAAACATGTAAGTACATGATTGTGACCACAGTTTATTGTTTTTTGTGGTTTGGGGGGTCGTTGTTTGTTTGTTTGTAGTGCAGGCTGGCATTGAACTCACTTATGTAGCCCAGGCTGACCTCAAACTCACGGTGATCCTCCTGGCTTTGCCTCCTGAGTGCTGGGATTACAGGTGTGCGCCAGACCACAGTTTATAAACATTTTTATTTCTTCCTCCATCTCCTATTTCTGATTGATTATCAAGGGTCACTTGTTCTGTAGCAGCTTTCCTAGCCAACCCCTCACCCAGGTGAAATGGACTCCTTTCTTTTCTGTGTCTGAAGGTATAGAATGTAGACAAGTGCACCAATGTTAAATAAATTTGTCCTACAAACAAATAATCCCTGGCAACTATAAACCGATAATGATTCCTGGCACAGTTATAAAACAAATAGTTTGGAGACACTTAGAAAAGAATGTGAACAATGGGAAAAGGCAATATGGGTTTCTAAAGACCACATCACTCCAAAAATCAACTGATATGCTCATGTCATGATTGCCAAGGTAAGAGGTCAGCTGAGATGAAAGACAGAATATATCTGGACTTCAGTAAAACACCCTCACATGAGTCACTTGCAGACAAGTTAACAAAACAAAGCAGTTAGTTTGCAAAACTATCTACCTAAGCCGGTTGACAACTACTTTGACTCATAAACAATCTGCACATATCCCTCACGCAATAAACTTGAATCAGCTACCTGTCTGTCTTTCTAAACCAGGGGTCAGCAAAACTATGACTCAAAGGCCAAACCCACCCATCACTTAGTTTGGTAAAATTTTTAATAGCCATGCTATTCACTTACATGTTGTTGATGGCCACTTTGACATTTCAGTGGCAGAAGTGACTAGTTACAAGAGAGCTGTATATATGGCCTGCAAAGCCAAAAATATTTTAAAGAAAAAGTCTATTTCCAGGAATGTTATTTTACTTCCTTGTTGAGTTCTCACACTAGTACACTTCCTGGCATACAATGAGCATACAGTAAATATCTGGGAAGTAAACAAATACACAGGCATTATTCAAGGCCTGATGACAAGGGAGAAAGGCTAGTGTAGTGGTGGCATAACATAGGACTCAATTCTTAGTCACACCCTGTCCATGTCATTTTGACACTGACTTAGCCAAAGACAGACACAGGACAAGGACACAGGCTTATCAAACCCTTGGGTGGCACAAAAGGGAAAGAAAAGTTAATGTTATAAAAGACAGGGTCAACATTCAAATAATCTTGCCCATCTAGCATTCTGGGCCAAAAAGAAAACTGACAATATCAGTACAGGCTGGGAGCAGTTTTTAACTTGCTTAAGTCCACAAAACCAGCCCCAGCAACTACTTTTGTGTGAAATACAGGAGGGAGGGCACTGTGACTTCCCACAAGCCTCATCAGCGCCTACAGTGCCACGAGTAGTGCAACCTTCACTAACAGCAAAAGTAGAACAGTGTCTGGTTCACAAATAAATAACAACACTGCTGCTATACCCTGCCACAGTTAGGTGAAGGATTCAGCTCAGAGCACCACACCTGTTTAAATGTACTTTGCGATGGCTTTTTACCACGTGATTTAAAAGACACCAAAAGATTTAAAGTGAAAAGGCCCTATTCCACTCACTGCTGCTGGCACCCAGTGCTCGACTGACAGGCAACTAACATGACCTATTTCTTATTTGTCCTTCCAGAGCAGCTGTTTACAAACACAAGCTAATAAACACCTGTTTGCCTCTCTCTTTTTTCCACAAGTTGTAGCATAATACATACACAGTTCCATACTCTGCTTTCTCACTTATAAAATATATCCCACAGAATACTATGCTAGTACTTGAAGAGCTGCCTCACTGCTTTCTGTGGCTACACAGTCTTCCATTTCTCCATTGCATGGAGCCTCTATAATGATGGACACTTAAGCCAGTCTTTTACTGCTACATGCCACACTGTTACAAATACATATACGTATTTTCACACATATGCAGACACACCTGTAATACAAACTCCAGAAGTGAAATTACAGGGATGTAAAGTGGGTGTATTCACAATTTGGATGAATACTTTCAGACTGGACACTGCTTTTTTGAGCATAATAGGCAAAATAAACAGAATTTTCCAAAAGAAGAGTCTGGAAACCATGCCCCCAATGGAAGAACCAATGAGGCTTAATGTGGAATAAAGAGGGCTGGGAGCAAAAATGAACACCACCATCTTCAAAATTCCCCAGGTAGCACCAGTTAAGTTCAGTTTTTCTTCATTCTCCATGTGCTTGACCCATCCTTGGGGGCTTACATGCATTATCCACTGCAAGTCACAGCAACCCAAGAAACTGCCATTTGTATTCTCATTATGCAGGGAAGGAAACAAAGGCCAGAAATCGCTAAGAAGGACCTCTGCCAGAGGCCAGAGAGCCAAGAAGAACCAGAACCTAGCTGCAGATCAGACCAGGTAACTCCACCACCTTCACCCCTCACCCCATAATCGTTTCCCTCAGGGCCAGGCCCTGAGGCCAGAGCAGCACTCTCAGACAGGCTGCATCCACAGCCACCTGGGTGGCTTTCAGTGCACAGGCCCTGCCCCAAATTCTGATCTAACTGATCGGGAGACAGCAGCCGTAGTTTTCACAACAACCCCTCAGGTAATCCAGTGTGCAGCCAAGGCTGCACTAGTGCTTTAAGTCACAAGGCTGGGCAGGGAGCTAACTAGAGCAGGCAACGCAAATACCTGCAGTGCTTGTAAAACTGATTTTGGGGCTCCACCCCTGAGTTTCTGAGTCAGCAGTTCCAAGGCGGGGTTGCAGAATTTGCATTTCTAACAAGTTCCAGGAGATGCTGGTGCTATTGACCCAAAATCAGACTTTGAAAATTCTCCAAAAGCAAGGACTACTACTATGCTTAGTAATTAGCAATTAACATTTTACAAGTTTCATTATACCAATAAACATAGTTTGCTTTGGAAGGCCTAATGGGATAACGTCCTCTGTGACATGAAGTGAAAACAGATATTCAAGTGTCTTAACCAAGTTTGTAGAAGTTATCCATGGTACAAAAACCTTCATTCCTTTTCTTCTTTGCAAGTTTCTTTGGCTTATGCTCAGGTTTTCCAACATATCATCTCCAGCACACCAAGACCAGATTCTAAATTCCAAGAAGGCAGGAATCTTGTCTTATATCTTGTTTTTTTCTTATTCCTCCTGAACCTAAAACATAGTGTTCCATACATATGTTTGAATGATGGAATTAATCATTATGGATAAAAATAGTGACACATAGGTCCTAAAGGAGAAAATGCTAAGACAAATTAATTGTAGTTCATATTAAAGAATTTTAACAATTGGAAACATTCAAAAGTAAAATAAATTGCCTCTGTGAGTAAAGAGCTTTCTATCGTGGAGAGAATCTGACAGATACTAAACAGCCAAATGACAGAAAGGTCAGAAAAGAGCTATATATTCCAATGCAGTATATATATAGTTGACATCCACCACCTCTCACACCTTTTGCAAAACTAAATTTAATCTGTGTGTGCTCCAGTAAATACAAGGTGTTTCAAAAATCCTTCTTGAATGAACTAGCCTACCAAAAGTTTCACTACATAAATTTATACAAATTACTGCACTTTTGTACCTCAATTTCCCTGGACGCGAAATGAAGAGATTTGTCAGTAAGTCTCTTGGGATTCTCTAATCAAGTGACTGGCAAATAATAAACAACTACCAGATGTACCAAGGTAGTACTTAAAATGGATACAATCGATGTCTGCCTTTCCCCTCTCTACAATTCTGCACTGCAAGTAACCCTGCATCTAATTGATATTTCCATGAAAATTCAACTTGAAGAAGAACCAAGGGCAAATTCAAAAACACACTGATCTACCCTTCAAATCTCACGTCTTTACCAGTTTAACTACTAGCCTATCTTTTTTTTTAAATTATTCTTCCACTAGTGACACCCACCTTGAGCAGAGAACTATGCAAGACCCTTGGAGAATACAGGGAAAAGAACATACTGGGCTGTGCCTTTCTGGGTGCCTGCCTACATGTATAGCTTTGGATTTCCCCCACCTGTGTAATGTTGAAGGGTTCATCAGAATTTACTGGTGTGGAACTGTGTGTTTATAGATCGATTTCAACAAGGAAAATCACAACCCAGAATAATGCCAGAATATCAGAACCAGTAGTAATCCAAGATCCAGAAAAAATTCTTAACTTTTAAGCCCTATGATATTAAGTATTAAAGTTTTCATCTTCATAATGGGCCAGAACACAGAATCATGTCTTTCCTAGTCCTTGCCTAAGAACCATTTCATTCACATATGAACAAATGATCTATAAGGGTAAGCCTGGGAGCAACTCATAGAAAACAGCTTCTGAACATCACCATCACAGTGATGTCTTAAGGAGCCATCAGGAAATTTTAGAGGAGAAAGGATAAGAAACAAGGAAGTCTCTCAGGCAGCAATATAAAACTTTTATTTACTTATTTGTACATTAAAAACTGTGTTTCCAGACACAGTACCAAAAAATGAGAACATACTCAGCCACTAAAAAATACTGAGAATCTTTACTGGGGACCCCACAAAAGTGGCAGGGTAGGAAACAAAGCAGGAATTTCATTTTATGTCCTAGAACAACTGAAACACTTGACTCTAATGTTAGACAACACAAATGACCTTGTGAGACTGCAGGCAACTAAGAGAGAATGACTCAGAAAAGAGAAGCCAGTCACTCTAAAGCCAGACACGAAAAGCTGAGATGGGTGCTGTAACATTCAACTTGTGAACAGACTTTGATATCACATCCAGTGCATGGTAACGAAACTCTTCTTTCTTAAGGAATAGCAAAACCTGCCTCTGGACCAGTTCACAAACATACATTGTCAAGATTCACAACACTTCAACTGTAGAATAGCTTGCTAACGGCATAATTGCAAGGATAACATCAAGAAAGTTAACATTTTTCCAGTTCCTGCTAATATGGCTGAGGAAACTAAGGGATGGAGAATTAGAAGATGACATCATATAGCTCAAAGGCCCCAAAACTCTGAGATGTCACCTGCAGTGCTTATTAAACTGAAAATCCCAGGCCCCTCTCCTAAAGAGCAGGGCCTTTATGTTGCCACAAAACTCTGTTCACACTCCAATCACATGGTGTATTTCCTACTCACCTCTGAGGACTTGCAGGGCACAGGCTAGATGCCATCCATTACCACATAGCAAGTCTGTATGATGTTTTATTGCAAAAATACTGTTACTACCCTCTGTCTAGAATGCCTTCCAAGATGTTGCTCTACCTAACGCACTTCCCACCCATCCTAAATCCAGTTCAGGTGTCACTTCCCCAACCAGACACAACTAGATATTCCCTCTCACCTCTCCCAGAGGACCCTGTATATACCTGTTAGCACTTATCACACAGCTTTGTAATCATCTTGTTTACCTGTGAGACAACTCCTCAAGGACAATGATTTTTGTCTTTGAAACCTCAGCACCAGGCTCAGCTTGCCACATAAAAGCTGCTCAACAGACATTCAGAAGGTGTTCAACAAATAGGTGGGCAGGAAGAATGGAAGGGAAAAGCTAATCTTCACAACTTCTTACACACTCGAAACTCTACCAAGTTGTAGATGTATTTCACTGAGGTAGGTGGGAGAATCCTTACCCTTTCCTTTGCCCATATTTGAAGTCAGGTTCTTTGCAGCTTATCTCCAGACCCACTATGATCAGATTTGTGATACCTGTACTCGAAAAGGGCCTCATCTGTGGATGTTCCCTATATCACCCTCTGTGGTCTACCCTCAGTACACATCTTAAACTCCCTCCTCCTAGCTCCTGTAGGGCTTCCTGAACTCCCAGGGCCCTGCCACAACTGCCAAGGCCTGTATCTTCTGTACTGAGCACAGGGCACTTACCTCTGCCTGCCTCATACCATCTCTTCATGGACCTCTGTAGAGATAGCAGTCTCCAGACAATACTTCCCAAAGCATATTCTAAGGAGGGGACTCCAAATGCCCAGAGCTGGAAAGGTGCTTTTTAGGCAAACAGGATTTCACTGTGAGGAAAAACTAAAGCTAGACTTTTGTCCTCAGCTGGCTCTGCCATGCCTCTCTGCTCTGGGCAACTACCAGCTCACGACCAGGGAGAGCTGCACTCAGTTTACAGCGTGGAGGTGACAAGTCTACGGCCCACACCCTGATATATCTCACGTTTCTTTGCAAAGCTCTATACAGTTGGCAAGGCTAGATCCACCATTTACCTCTCTGATCCCCTTTGTCCCCCAAGCTGCCCGCGAGGACCCCATTTTACATGTAGAGAAACTGCTCTGAAAGGCTAAACCTTTGCTCAAGGTCCTACAGCTAAAAAGCAGAACTGGGGATCACACTTGGGTGTTCAGATTCTCCCTCTAGCACTCCTTACTGCTGCCACACTGCCCATGCCTATCACTCATCTCCTAAACCCAGAATGGCTCTCTTATCCTCAGTCAAAGCCTTCCATTTATTTTCAAAGCCAACAACCCTTTAAAGTTTTTCTGAGAGTTTTTCCTATTCACATTTTAGCTGCCATATAACAAACCCTATTTCCTGATTCTTTCTTGTGTTTATTATGCTCAGAATATTTTTTCCTAATACCCTAAGAATTACTCCCATAGGAAACATTCAGCTCCTTTGGAATGGATGTGACACTAAACCCCCTTCCCCTAAGAGCCTTTCTTTGGGGGCAGGACAAGTCTGGAGGACACTGATAAGCCACAATGTGGTTTGGAGAAGCAGCACTGCTGGGAACCATGCAGTCTGCAATCCCGGCTCCAGCATCAACAAGCATGCAGCCCACCTCAGGCGTGAGGCTCAGTTCTGAGTCCCAGGTTTACCATCCATGAAGTATGGGTAATAAAACTTAACTTAAACTGGGTGTGGTGACACAAACCTGTAACCCCAGCTACTTGGCAAGCTAAGGCAATTTAGCAAGACCTCATCTCAAGTAAAAAATAAAAACCTAACTTAAAAGGTTATTGCCAGAGCTTAAGATGTTTTATGCATAAAACTAATACAATGACTGACGGGGTACTCCCCCCCCCAAAAAAATAGATGCCAGTATTATCTCAACGGCTATCAGGCACAGCCAACTTGAGGATGGGTGAAGCACAGTGTATTTTTCTCATGTCCAGGAAGCTTTTGCCATAAGAAATATTCTGTCAGAAATACTCCCAGTTCTGGAAGAGAATTCAGAAATAAAGGGGTTGCTTTGACACCTCAGGAAAGTAAACAAAGACGATTGTTCTTCCAGGGCTAAAATGGCTTCTCAAACACCTCACTTCCCTCTCTCAATCTGCATAACCCATGAGTATGTGACCTATGACAAACCACTAAACCCCACTGACCCTCATTTCCTCAGCTGTACAACAGAGATAACCTGTGCTGTGGGCCCTGCTGGTAGCCTTACTCCTTCCTTTCTGACTGAAGCTCCACTTTGAACCCCCAGTTTGTTCAGGTAATGCCCCTCCCCCACGTGACTCCAGAAGCATAATGCCCTTCTAAGCAGCCATCACCGGCTCAGGGAAGACATGTTACATAAATTCAGCCATTAAGGATAGTGGAAAGAAGCTACCAAAGCTTCCTGAGAAAGAACATCAAAATCAATCTGTACTTTTCCCATATTGTGTCCAACTGAGATGTTTGAAAATGCTATAGCCATTTCATTCCCAGCCTACAAGAATTCTAACGCCAACAATGCCACACATGGGCAGAGTCTAGATGCCATCACTGAGCCACTCACACAATCAACTCCAAAGCCCAAACTATGTCTGGACTCAGACCCATTCCCTCACATACCTCCAGGAAACACAATCCACCCTTCAGTCCAAATGAAACCACTCCTGTTTGAGAGACAATGCATTTCCTAACTGCTAGCCACTCTGACTTAGAGATTGTTACTAGCAGTTGAAAATATCCAGATACAACCTGCATAATCTAGGGAACATGGTAAATATACAGAGGCAGGGGTCTCAAAATAAAAAGCACTATGGCTGTAGCTCAATAGTAGAGAGCCCCTGAACATGATTACCAGTATTGCAAACAAAAACAAAAACCTAATTTGATGGAATGTAGAGCCTCCTAGTACAGTGCCAGGCATGCAGTCAGTCTCAAAGCATCAGTCTAAAATGTTCCCAGAGAAACATCATTCTTCCTATCTACTTCCATAAAAAGCTACTGCTGAAAGAACAGACCAGGGCAATAGACAGGGCAATGTGAGTTGTTAAATAAATCTTACCTCTTACCCAAAAAGCTACTTCTGCACAGTTTTAGGTAACCATCAGCTAACATTTGGCCAAAAATGCTTCTACCATGGCAACCCAAAGATACTGGCTGCTCTTGGGCTACAAGCTGGATCCATCACCCAGACTTCTTCACAGTGTGAACCACAGTCTGCAGCACAGAGCTCAGGCCTATACACCAGCATCCCCATTCACCCTCTGGCCCCCTCAACTTTACTAAAAGGTCATTTTCTTGGCCTGGCTATTTCTTATCCTAGACTGATCACCACTGTGGCACCAGGAAACAGCAAAGGAAGTTAGAGTTTTTAGAAGATGAAAGAAGGAGCTCCTGAGATACCAGGCTGATTCTCAAAACCATTGTTTTTGGAATGTCAGAGGGACAAGGGGTCATAGCCATTCCCTTCATTCCAAGGGTAAAAACTAAGACCAAGATGGGGTGGGACTTGGGACTCCCATTCATTAGGTTCTTTCCTTTCAGCACCTTCAAGATCATAGCGGGTGGGTTTCCCACTATGGAATGCTAATGGGAGGAAAGGGACTCAGACAGAAAGGTTTGGCTTATGTAAAAGGAGAATAAAGGAAGGGCAGGCACTAATTTAGAGGGGCCTTTGCAGGACACAGGTTGTCCTGATAAACCACAAAAGCCAAGGGCAGCTAAGAACATCTCACCTTTCTTTTCTATATTAATATGCTTGAGATCAGGTTCATTTAATTCATTTGGGCCCCCCATCCCCATTAAACAAATTCTTGAGTGGCTATGAAATGCAGAGCACTATGCCAGGAGTTGCAATGACAGAGAATACAACATGAAGAACCTCAGCCTAACAGTGAAGATAAAACAAATATAGTAGAAAGTAAAAACAAGTTCCTTCTTCAGAAAGCCTTCCAAACTTCCCTAGATCAATAGTGATGAGGCACTCTCTACTATACACTTCCTCAGCACCCTAGGATAAAGTTATCACTGCAGCAGCCATGTTGCAAAATACTTGTTTGCTCATTTCTGTCTGTCTTTGTCTCTTTGCCTGTCTCTCTGTCTCTGTCTCTGTTTGACTCTGTCTCTGTCTCTGTCTTTGTCTCTGCTTCTCCCTCCCTCCCTTTCTCCCTCCCTCCCTGATGCCTAGAGCACAAGACTGGTCACCTTGTTTGCCTTCACATATCTAGCATAGGTCCCGGCACTAGGGTGTACTCAGTGACCAGTGGTTGATGAAATGGATAAATGGGTGCATACATGAATGATGCCTGAATGGATAGATAGCAGTAGATGTCAAGGAACTATGGACTGTGAATCAGGAAAACTTTCCTGAAAGGCAGAGGCATCTGAGCCAGACCTTAAGGGACTTAGACAAGTAGAGATAAAGGGAAGGCCCACTTCAACCAAAGGGCCAAGTATCCTGTTAGGCACAAATCTGGACGAATGCTTCCTGGATGAGTACACTATTGAACTCACTTTTCCTAAGAAGGAAGCTAGCTTCCCTTCTCACAGCCCTTCACTTCTCCTTTGATAAAGAGAAGAAATCTCTAAACAGCAATCAAACTGGTAAGTCAAAGGAAAGGCAACTGCTACCTGTGTCTACAAAAACTGGCCTCAAATACAGAGGAAGGGTTAGGAATACAGCTCAGTGGTACAGCAGCACTTGCCTAGCCCATATGAGGCCTTAGGGTTCAATCCTTAGCACTATAAAAAAATTTTTTTAAAGAAATGAGGAAAAAAGTGTAGCAGAATGAAGACACTACATTTGCACCAATACAGAGAATTTCCAGGATATATCATTAAGTGACAAAAGGAAGCACATCACTTCTCCCCCTTATATACACTTCTGTATATAAACATCTCAAAAGGACATACAAGAAACTAAAATAAGTGATTATCTATCTGCTGGGTAATAAATAATTTATCATCTAAACTAGGGCATTTTTGAGAGTGAAAAGAAGTATTATTTAGGGATCATTCATTGAGACAAAAAACAAACTGTACTTTTCTGGGCAAACTAGAATATAAATTCTCTCCACCTAATGGAGGTTGGTAGAGGGAGTGAACAAAACAGAGATGAGAATAAAAATGTTCAATGTATACATTTTCAAAGTATTCTGATTTTCAAACCATATATGTATACAGACTCTTTTAAAATGTAATAATCTTTGAATGAGAAGGAAAAAGCTAAAGAATTTGACTTCTAACTCTCTTAGACAAAGAAGTTCATTTAGGGGACTCATTGAATAGACACCCTCAACGTATAAGATGCACCCTTGGTTTAAGATGAAATCACACTTATCACGTAACTGTTTTGCAGGGCACAAGAAAACATCCCGGAGAGTAGAGTGCTGTACATGGCCTAAAAAGGCTGGGAGTCCGTGCTGGGGCAGCCACGATGGGAAACATTGTGGAATATAAACAGTGTGAGACAGACATAAAGCAGTTCAGGTTTTATACAATCATGGCAACAAAGTGAGATTGATTCGGGACTGAATCAAGCTCTTTATATTGTTTCTACTTAAAAAGGAAATGTATTGACTACAGTCCCCCTCACAGATTTATCTTTCCTGACATCAAGCACATTCATAACCTATTTTAAATTCCAAGGAACAATGCTGGGTTTAGGAAAGTGAATAGCAGCGGGTTTCATCAGACTGTTTGGGAGGCTGGGCAGAAGCTTCTGACTTTTAATTGTTCAGGAAACATGCACAATGCAGGTTTGTTTTTGTGGGGTTTTTTTCCTTCTTATCAGTCACAACTTCCAGTGAGGAAAACGCTTGTCCGGGCTGCCTGTGCCTCAGATGGGAAAGGCCACGTAGAATACCACTGCAAACCTCAGTTTCGTAATCATTCCTTCCTTTCGGACATCACTATAGCTCCTCAGGCTCAGGCCTGAAGTTCCTGAATGAGCGGCTGTCTCATCCCAACCTCTAGGCTTCACCAAGCACTTGGGTTCTGACTTTCCTCAGGTCAGCCTGACCACGCCCCACTGAGAAATCTTCACAAATTCCGCAGCATCCCGTGGATTGCAGGACCATATAATTTATTGCCCAGTCAGACAGAAGCGCTGTTAATAATCATGGGACAACTGGCAAAACCGCCCAAGAAATTGGAACATGAGATCATCCCTCTAAAGGATAAGTCCAATCCCTTTAATAAACCTAAATTCAAGAGTCTCCAACAACTGGCCACAACCTATCTTTCCCATTTTCACATCCTGTCCATATCACATAGTCCAGTCACAATGGGCTGCAGCGGCCCAGGCAAGCCTGGGCTTTATTATCTCTGCATTTTTTTTTCCTGCATTCGCCCATCATCAGTTCATAACGCCCCCCTCATCATCTGTCTAGGTCTAACTCCTATCTTTCCTACAAAATACAAATCATCCATTACTATATTCATTCAACAAATATTTACTGATTGTTTATTATGCCAAGCACATGATGAACAAGACTGAAAATTGTCTCCTCATGAAACTTTGATGTGTTTGTGCACATGCCTGCCACTGTGATAACGGGTCAGAAGGACAGACAAAGAATGATGTGCTGGAGAGTAGGCACACTCACTCTCCCACAAGGCTGAGGGCAAAACCCAAGAGACTGCCCCCCTACCCATCCTGAACCTTTCCCACAACCTTGGATAGAGCAGCCATTCAACAAACAATTACTGAGTAAAATCATTACCATTGCCAGGAGTGGTAACACACACTCATGATCCCATCACTGAGGGAGGCTGAGTCGGAAGGATTGCAAGTTTGGGCAACTTAGTATGATGCTGACTTAAAATAAAAATAGAAAATACTGAGGATACAGCTCAATATTCTCTGGGTTCAATCCACAATACTGCCAAAGAGAAAGAACAAATGAAGGGAAAGAGTGGGGGAGGAAAGAAGAAAGGAAGGAAGCAAGGAAGGAAGGAAGGAAGCAATGGAGGGAGGGAGGGAGGGAGG
>RJWT010040907.1:0-12418 GCA_004365215.1 Cuniculus paca
GCGGGCGGCAGAGCTTTTCACAGCCTGTGGAGGTGAGGAGGTCTCGTGGTTCATCCTTGCTCGCTCTCCGTGCTCCAGTCCATTTCCTCACCATCCGTAACATTGCCTAGTGATGCCGTGAATTCGTCTGAAGGAAGTCACTTCCCCCGCCAGCCCGAGCCTCGGTCGGTCTTGTGGGTACTGGGCGTGCGAGTACCCAGTAAGGAGCCTCCCTGCCGTCTCTTCTCAGACCTCAACCCTGTTCCCACTCACCTGACCGCTCCTTGCCTTTGGCTTCCAGACCTGCGTCTGGCGCCACAGCTGGTGACCTTCCTGATCCGTCCACAGTCCGGTTCTCACCAGGGCAACGGAAACTCGATCCGCCTCCCTGGCACGGTGCTCGGCAACCTTTCCTGGCCTTGACTGGGACTCAGCCTCCTGTGCACTTGTGGCCAGCAGCGCAGTTACAACCCTGAAGAGGAGGGTTGGAGGCATCTTGCTGTGGGAACTGCGGCCCAAGCGAAAGAGCAGAGGCATTTCTTTCAGTCAGGCATCTGCAAACCGTCTCTCTTTTCTATTGAGACCTCCGGATAGACTCTCGTTCTGCGGCAACATGCATTGCTGTAAGCTAAGATGAGACGAGTTCTCTGCTTTTCTGGCCTCTTCCTCTTCTGAGCTCCATGAACTGGGTTATAACACAGTGGACAGAGCTGGCCGTACGCAGATGCACCTGGGCAGCTGCCTGTGTGCAACAGCCGAAGGAGCAGAGCGTGGACTTGGCAGGATCTCTGTGGACCGTGGGGATGTGTGTGAAGAAAGACTGTGCGGGCCAGGAAGGGAACCGGTGAGCGTAGGACTAAGACAGAGGACAACACACGGGGAGGGCGTGAGGAGCTGGATGACGACAGCTTCCTCAGGCCCCGGTCACCCCTCACTGTTAAGCTTTTAACAATGCATGCTCTGAATCCAATCACCAAGGAGATTTTTAGATTGTGATTTTCTTAGGGGGAAAAATGTACCACATAAAATACTTTGAACTTCCGATCTTCCTGACATCGTCGCCTCCCCTCATTAATAGAGGTACTGACATTTTGGTGAGTTTTGGTGTTTCATGGGTTTCGTTTACACAAGACAGGTCTTCCAAGTCAGGCAGATCCTGGAACACTAACAAGATTGAATTTTTGGACCCGGTAGTCTTCTGGCCAGACGGTGGACTGTGAAAAATTCATTAAGATAATGCCACTTTGGAAGGGCTCCTGGTGGCCCGCCAGCCAGCCATTTCCTGATGATATTTAGCACGGCTTGGGCCCACTTTCAAACTCGTGATGCCACCTAACTGGATGGAGGGGAGAGAGAAGAGACGGCAGAGAGGAGGAGGCAAAATGGAACAGTCCGTTAAAATTGGTTTTCACCGAAGCTACAAATGGAAATTGCATCGTATTGAAAATGGACTACGCGTGTGTTTCTCAAATGAGGAAAGGTACCCTCTGGGAGTGTATCGCATTGTGCTTGGGATGAGGAAGGGTGTAGACTGAAACTGGGCACGTCACCCTAGAAGAGGAACTTATTCTGTAGATTTGGGGAGATGGAGAAGTTGGAATGTTAACTGGTGAAGCAAAGGTTTACCAGTTACCCACGCCTTCCGGGGACACCCTGGGAGAGCCAGGGGCCGCCTCTGTGGGGTAGTCAGGAGCTACACTTGCCGGCTACCCGCGCATTTCAGTGACCCCAATTCTTGCTTGTGGGATGTGGAGAGAATGGCTGTCAATTCCGGGTGCAAACAATTAAGAGGCGACCTCTTTCCTCACCTGCTGGTGGAGTAGACAAGACCCCGAGTTCCTGAGTGAGTGTGGGGCCACAAGACGGAGGCAGAGGCCGGCCGGACACAGCTGCAGACACACAGTCTTTGTGCCTATGAAAACTACATTCCTAAACCACTGAGGTTGTGAGCTTGATCTGTTACAGCAGATAGCAGTACTCCGATAGAGCTGATAAGGATTTTAAATAGTTCTACATGGAAGCAAATAGTCACATGACAGAACGTAAACATTACGTGACATCTTAGGGTGAAACCCAGGCTTTGAAGGTGTGCTTTGTGCACTGTGGGCTGGCTGCTGGCACTGCCCGAGTGCCCATTTGCCCTCCTCTGTTGTTGGGGGGCTTGATGGGGACGCTTGACAAGAGCCAGACACAGCCACATAATGGGGGCAAGAACTGGGGGTGCCTCACGCAGACCGAGGTAGTGAGATTGGATTGCTGACGCCCCTTCTCCGGCTCCCTCGTGCTTCTCAGCAACTGTGTCTCTCCTCGCCCTACTTTCAGGTAAAACTCTTTGGCTCCATATCTTTCCAGAAAGCCCACAGGTTCTGCAGTCCCTTAGCAGTCTGCTCGTTGCTGTGCTCATACGTACAAGGATGGCAAAGCCACAGTGTCCTTGTGTGAAATCTTTTCCACAGCCACGGCAGGCTGGGCTGGTTCCCCCAGGTGCCGCTTTCTGCGGGGCCGGGCGTGACCACGGAGCCTTCTGGGACAGAATTCAGCAGCCCCGTGAATCTGTCAGTGCTGGTTGTTGAGTCGAATTCCATCTGCAATCCCGGATGAATGATAGATTGTAGTCCCTTCACCAGTAATCCCTCTTAGACAACATTTGCCTTTCAACAAGGTTTTCATTACCCCATTAACCCAGAAAAAAAAAAAGAATCTGGAAATTTCCAGCACTCTGGCAGTTCCAGTAGGACAGAGATGTGGAGCAAGGGACCGCTTTCCATTGCTTCTCGCATTACACCACTAACCCACTGCCTATTCCAATTCTAGTCAACAGGTATTTATTTCGCTTGCCGTAAAGCAGGCTTTGCTAAGAAGACACTTTTAATTCCACTGCCAGCAAGTTTTTATTGAGCACCTGCTGTGTACCTAGCAACAAAGCAGGCATTCAGGTGTTTCTTCCGCGATTGTGTTGACTTATAATCACCACGGGCAAAACTCTGTTACTCCCCCTCCTTCCCTCCTCCTCTCCCAATCTCTCTTTCCTTCCCCCCGTGTTAGTTCATTTTGCATTGCTATAACAGAACACCACCTCCACCTCCACCACCACCACCAAGAATCCTGAGTATTTTGTAAGGAAAAAGAGGTTTATTCAGCTCGTAGTTTTGGAGGCCGAAAGTCCAGCATAGGGCAGCCCCGTGTGTCTGCCCTGGCTATGTCATGAGGGAAGGAAGAAACAGGGGGACCAGCTGCACACAGGAGGGGGCCAAGTCCCTGGGTGGCCTTGCTTTGTAGCCACACGTGCTCCGAGAGCTCACTGGGGCCCCAAAGAACTGCATGGCTCTCTTTCAAGGTGCAAATGAAAACCACAGAGCTATCATCTCACCCTAGCCAGAATGGCTACTATCAAAAAAGCAGAAAACAAACAAACCCAGGGTTGGTGGTGCGGGGAAGGGAGCTCCTAGATGCTGCTAATGGAAATGTGAAGTAGTGTAGCCACTATGGAGAGCAGTGAAGGCTCCTAGAACTACTAAAATTAGACCAATCTTATGGCCTATCATCTCACTTCTGGGTATAGCACCAAAGGGGATGAAATCAGCATATCAAAAAGATACCTGCGTGCCCATGTTTATTATAGCACTGTTCACAATAGCCAAGACTGAGAACCAACCTAGGCATCAAGGGGTGGATGAGGAATTAAAAAAAAGGTGGTATACACACATGATGGAATACTATATAGCCACGAAAAGAAGTAAGTCCCATTGTTTATGGCAAAATGGATAGAATTAGAGGATATCATAACTGAAATATTCCACAAAGAAAGATAAATATGGTGTGTTCTCTCTCCTATGTGGAAACTAAGAAAGTAGGCTTCGAAGAAGAGCACAGAAATGTGATTGGTAGAGGCCAGCAGGGAGGGGGATAAAAAGAGGTTAGATAACGACTACCAAAAAGCCGGGTGGGAGGAGTAAGGCCTAGAGGTCTACAGCACCGTGGGGTGAGTGTAGTTCACAGTAAACTGTTCTGTTTTATGAAGAACTAGAAGATCTTGGTCTCCAAATATAAAAAAATGATAAGGAGATGCTAGTTATACCAATTTGATGAGTATTATCTATCTATATATAAGACCCCACAAATATGTACAATTATTGCATTAATTAAAAAGAAAAAGTAGAGCCAGGCACAGTGGTGCAGTTCTGTCATTTCAGCACTCCGAGGCAGGAGGGTCTCTGGGAGTCTGAGGCCAGCCTGGGCTGCACAGTGAGACCGTCTCAGAAAACAAATATTCCCTCTGGGGGTGAAGTTGCCCTGCGCCCCACCTCTCGACACTGCCAGACTGGGGCCCGAGCTCCCACACACGCACATCTGGGGACACATGAAACCCTGGAACCCCCTTCTTCCCCCAGGGAGCCTATGCCGGGGAAGCCCTCCCGTGCGGCTCCAGGCCATCCTCAGGCAGGCAGGGCGCACCTCGCCACTGTGCGGCGCTGTCGCAGGCCAGGAAGCGTCCCCCTCTTCACTGGGTTCTAGCCGTGGTGTCCAGTGGAGTCCAGCAGTCCCTGTGGGTCCCCCCGACTTTCCTGTCGCTGCTTTCTTCAGGGCTGCTGCTGTGGCCAGGGCCCGAGTTTTAATCCCCCACTTGCTTTCCTCGTGCGGGGCGAGGACTTCAGTGGCAAGACGAGACTTCTACCCGCCCATTCCGCATCCTGTTCCAGGCTGGTCAGCGCGGATCCTGCGGAATGCAACCGTGAGAGACTGGGGCGGGAAGCTGCCAGGGCTCCGGGCTGGAGCCGCGCCTGCGGGGAACACGGCACGAGTGCGTGCTGCCCTTAACGCTCCCCTCTTCCACCTTGGACATGGAGCAGAAGACGAGGTGGGCAGAGAGCAAACTGCAGCTGCTCCTGTCTAGGGCGACCTGTTGGGTGCTGGGTCCCCATAAGGCTGGGCCGTGGGGGCAAAGGGGTTTGGTGCCCACCGTGCAGGCTCGGGGGCACAGTGGCAAGGGCCGCAAGTGTACGATTAGTTCAGGAAAACTTGGATTTTGTAGAAAGCGGCCAAATCTGCGGAAGAGTGGCAGCTGCCGCATGGAGCAGATGCCCTAGGAAAGCCCCCAGTCTTGCGGAATCTGCGGATTTTCCTCACTCCTGCCCGGAAGGCCAGAGCAGAGCACTCAGTACAGGACTTTCCTGGAGTCAGAAGCCAGGGCTGGTGATTCGTTTAGATTCGTCTGCACAGTTGTGGGCTGCCAAATCACACAGACAGCTGTGGTCACTGCTTTCTTCATGCGTTCAGTTCACGCCGTGCACTTTATCAGCCGCATCTCTCCACCCTTGATGTCTTGGGAAATCATCGCAACTTCATGGAGACTCGGAGCCCTGAATCTGTTCCTTTTCTGCACTATTGCTGTTTGTTCAGCTGTGTCATTAGCTGGGAAGCAGTAACCCGCCACGGCTCACCCCTCGCCTGACTCTGGCGTGTGTCTGTCAAACCTGTATAAAGCAGTGGACCATGTGTGCCCCTCTGTCCGCTGCTCCTTCCGGAGGTGGCACCACGGAGTGAGGGAGAGAAACCCAGTTACCCATGTGGCAATTCTGTGTGGAGGGAACTCTGGACAGTTTGGCTTTACCCGTCAGGAGTTCCCTTGGGTGACAGCGAGTCCTTCCTCTCGCAGAGTAGGGGTAAAATTCAGGAGCTGCCTTTGTTGCTGTTCTTCTGTTTTTTGTACTGAGCCGACCTACAATAATATTATTAATATTTATAGAAGGTTGCAAAATGGATACAGAAATAGAGTTTGGAAGTTAAATTATAGGGATAAGTTTTATGGGATTTGCCATCAACTTGGTTTAAATTGAATTATAGAATCTTACCATGAAATGGAAACTTGGAAATAATCTCTTTCAATCTGTTCTTCTCTTACAGATGAGAAAAATGAAGTACAGAGAGTTGACTTACATTCTCTTTTTAAGTAGCAGATTCATTTTATCTACGATGGCCTCAAGTTTGGAACAACCGAAAGATTCAAGTGAGTGTCAGCAATCTCCAGGTGCATAAGGAGTACAGGTGTACAGGTGCCAGGTATGCTGTTATGCTAATTGCAAACGTTGGAGTCCAACTCTGGAAGACTTTATTGGAAATTTATTGCAAGTACTGGAAGGATATTGGAAGTTTCCAGAAATGACAGAATGTGCAGAAACAGATATGGAAATGGACTAGAAGATTCCCCAGAAGGATACAGAAGGGCTGCATAAGGAGGAGCAGTCTGGTCAAGGCAGAAATAGATCTCAACTATCTCAGTCTCCACGTGCATCCCTTGTCTCCGCAGCATCTGCGAGTGAGCATCCATGTGGCCTTGGTCTTCTGGGGGAACAAATAGTGTCTGTGAACCAACCGAGTCCCCACAGGGGTCACCTCCAGGTGGTTTCCGTACCTGCTGCTGGCTTCCTGTACCTCCCTCCACGTCCGTGAAAAATGATTGGTCTGTGACTGGGCAGAAGTGCTGGAGATGCAAGTCCCCACGCAATCCCTACTGAGGGACAGAAATTGCTGCGGAAATGTTCTGGCTCCTTCCCCCCCAGGAGAAAGCTCCAAGGATCATTTCCATACATGCTCTCCGGTGGTTCCGAAGGAGATCTGGCCTCAGGTATGCACACGAGTAATGTGCTCATTAGCTTACACTTTCTTCTCTCATGGCATCTGTTCCACATCTCTTCCTGGGATCACTCTCCAAGTAAACACATCCAAATGTTTTAGGGTCTACATTTGAAAAAGCTATGTACGTCTCTCACTAGCAGCATGGGCAGGGGGAGAATAGCATACCTGACATAATAGTCCTGTGAGACCATATCCAGTGGGAGATTAATGATTCGCCAAAAGGCAGATTTGAACCTGTAGGATGGATATTACGAGGAGATTTCAAAGCAACACCCACAGCACAGCCTCCCAGCTCTTAATCTCATAGATTCATTCATGGAGTGCTTTCTGGTATTCACGTTCACCACACAAATAGCTACAGTCTCCACCTCGGCTACAGCCTGCTCATTGGCTCTCAGTGAGCACTGCCTTCTCTGCCTTTTAGACACAGACACCTTTGAGTTCACCCAGCCGCAAGGCCTGCCCAGCCAAAGGCATTTCACAGCCTCCTTTGCAATTGACTGTGGCAAAGTGACTAAGTTTGGATCCATGGGTGATAAGAAAAGTAATGACGCAACTCTAAGGCTGTATTTTCAACAGGGATTATTTGTCTCTTCTTTCTTTCCCTCACCCCCTTCTTACTTTAGGTTTAAATAGAGTATTCAAACACCTTCACTAGCCCCGGAGTGGTCATCTGGCTAATCCTCTATCCAGGTGTACTTAGTTTTAATGTAATAAGCAACTCATGACTTAATGCAAGAACTAGCGTTAGATCTCCTCCTCGGTCCTTGCCCGGTCTAACCTGCCCCTCCTATCCGGAGTAACCAGCATCTTTCTCTCGTGTCGGTGATGCTTTGATGGTAGAAGCAGAGCCGTATAGGAATGACTAGAATACTGGATTTATTCAAGGGCCCTGGCTCCTGGCAGTCGCAGAGTCAGTTCCGTGGTTATTGTCTGGCTCTTTCTGTATCCGGGACCAAGCCCAGCTCGGACTTGGAGAAGCTGAAGGAGACCAGCAGCCGCTGGAGAAGCGAGGGGTCGGCAGGCACCCCGGAGCTGCGCTCTCCAGCCCAGGATGGCGAGGAGGTGAAGGAGGAGGTAGAGCTGCTGCCTCATGCCAGCAAGGCGGTGAGGAAGTGGCTAAGCTCCAGCAGTGACCAGGACCCTGGTCTCCACCTTCAGAACATAACGTAGGTCTTCTGCTCCGAGATCGTGCAAAATGCCTTTTGTGACCCCTCGCTAACCAGAACGGAATTCTTGGAAATGTTCCTGCTTAGGTAAATTGACATGGCCTGAATCCACCCACACTGATTCAATCATACTGCCACAAAGTAAGTTTTCAGAGAAGGCTGTTCACTTTCCTAGCAGGCAAGTCAGGCTCTCTGAACACATGGAGGATGTGTTTCTTTGCTGGATTTTCTGTGCTGGGGTGCATCCTCCCGTGGTGGACAGCAGTGGCTCTGTCCTGCTGACGGCTCCGTTATGCTCCGCCGTGGGAATGCACCACAGTTTAGCTAGCCACTGGCTTGCCGGGGGGCCCTGGGCTTGTTTCTCGGCTTTGATGCTGTCAGCGGTGCCCTCTGAATATTCTTGTGGATGTCTCCGAGTGTCCCGGGCAAGTCTGTCCTGGGAGGGGATGGCTGGTCCCGAGGAAGGTGGCCTTGCGTGGACTGCCGGGGCAGTGCCAGCCGTGCTATCGCTCAAGAACAGTGACAGACATTGTCCCCGCCTTCGCCCCATTCGCAGCTGGTTTTACACTCTCTTTTGGCAAATAGAAGTTTTTGGTTTTAATATGACCAAATTTGTCAGTTTTTAAAGTGGTTGGCACTTTTTGGTATTGTTTGAGAAATCCTACTCTATTTCAAAGTCTAAATGATATTGCCAATGATTTTTCCTAAGAGTTTTAAATTTTTAGTTTTTATAGTTAAGTCTTCACTCCATCTGGAATTAATTTTGGAGTATAGTGTAACGCAGGGATCTGATTTCATATTTTTCTGTGTGGATAACCCTCTGGATCCAGCTGTATTTATTTCCCTGCTAATCTGGCAGGCCACCTCTGTCATATACCACAGATCCATACATGTGAGGATCTGTTTTTGAGCTCTGTATTCTGTTGCCTGGTCTGTTTGGTTGTTGCAGTGCCAATACCAGCCTGTTTTAATTACTGTAGTTTCACAAAAATCACATTATCTAGTGGACACTCATTCACTCCACACTCCTCTTTTTGATAAAAGTCTGGCTATTTTTCTGTTTTTACTACTTTATATTAAATTTAGAATTGGCTTATCGAGCTCCATGAAAACATGTTAGTATTTTTATCAAAACTTTACTGAAATAGGTAAAGGAATAATATTATGCTATTGTCTTCTTTTCCATGATACGATATACCCTTCAATTAATTTGGGTCATCTTCCTGCCTAGTAGCAAAGTGTTATAATTTGCTCTGTAGAAGGCTTGAATATTTTAATTTTTTCTGACTTTTTGGTATCTTTTGAAATTATTGTAAATTTGTGTTCTCTTTAATTACATTTTCTGGCTCTTTATTCCAAGGGTACAGATCTGTAATTGAGTTTTTGTAAAATTTCTTACTCATGCTAACAATTTGCTCATAGAGCCTTTTTGATTTTCGGTGTAGACAATTGTGTCATCTGAAAATAATGACAGTTACCATTCCTTCTTTTTACCTCTTTTTCTTTCTGTGCTAACTAGGGCCATCAGTACTATTTTGAATAGAAATAAGACTAGATCATCTTACCTCATTTTTTTATTTGAAAGGTAATTGTAAAATTTATGTTCTATAGAGACTCTGTCAGACTAAAGGAGTGCTCTCTATTCCTAATCTGGTAAGAGTATGTCTTAAAATTTGCATCGTGGTAAGTATTTGCTACTTTGTGCCCAGATTTGCCACTTTGACCATTGTGAAGTGCCCAGTTTGCTGTCAGTCACGGCCTTCACTGTGTGGCACAAGCATTACCATGATTTCCAAATTTTTCCTTTGCCCCTAAAAGAAACTCTGTACCCATTATTAACCAATGAGGTCCATTTTCCTTTCCCTGTGGGCCCAAAGTAAACTCTAATCTGCTTTTTATCTTTATTAAACTGCCTACTCTAGATATTTCATGTAAATGAAATCATATAACACATGGTCTTTTGTATTTGGTTTTTTTCACTGAATGTGTTTTCAAGGTTATGTTGTAGCATGTATCAAAATTTAGTTATATTTACTCACTTAATTTTATTCCTTGTTGCATAATATTTCATCCTATGTATATACACGTTTGCTTTATTTATTCATCTGCTGATGGAGAGGGTTGTTTTTCTTTTGTCTATTGTGAATGATTCTACAATGAGTGTTTCTTCTTATATTATGAATGTATATTGAACTTTATAATTGCCTTTCCTGCATCTATTGAAATAATCATGTGTCTACATTTTCTTTTTATCTGACAATGTGTGGATGACATTTTAAGTGAAGCAAGGACTTGATAACTTTACTTCTCATGCACTCTTTCTTAGGAAGCTACTAAAGGATGTGCTCCACCAAACTGAGGGTATAAACTCAGAAAGGAAATGCTGGGAGGATCCGACAAGTGAGCGAGGAGAACGGTCCTTCCACGATGAGGACGAGAGCCTCTCACCCAGTCTTGAGGAGTTGGGGCCCCCCTGGTGCAGCTCAGGAGGATCCAGGAGAGATTTAATAGTGAAAAATTCAGAATCTTTCTGTTGGTTCCAAACAGAATGAAAGGAAGGGATCCTAGGCCTGGGTTGGTTCAACAACATTGACAACAAGAAAGCAAAAATAAGGTGACCATTAATTCCCAACACAGTAAATATGTGATCAGGCAAGGAAACTATTCACAGGGTAGTCCATGGCTCATCTATAAATAGCACTGTAGCTCTTAGTCAGAGCTGCAAACACAGAATATTAATCTATCAACGAATGCGATGTCCTGTCTTGGGGAACTGGCTGGCAGGAGGGGTGGATGCGTTTGGCGGAGGCGGAGACATCTGACAGAAGAGCTAAATTCTCATCATCCCTAGTGGGCGGCCCGTGGATAATGCCTAAAACACAGCCATTGGAAATTGGGAATACACGAGTGTTACACATTGATGCGGACATAAGTACCGAAGTTCCTAATGGAAAGAACTGAAAGTAGCTGTCTCTGGAAAAGGAAAGCATGAGATAGGGGTGCTATTTACAGCAATATTAAATGTTATAAAACTATTCGACCACGGAAATTATTTGCTTTTATAACCTTGACAAAAACTAAATTTAAAAGGCAAATGAAATGCTTTCCCCTCTGTCATGCCCACCTCGAATCCAGCGTCACTACTTTCAGAACATACCTCAAATCCGTTCACTTCTTCCACCTCCTGGGTGTGGCTCTTGTCTGTTTTAAAAGAAATAAAGTTTTATTTCAAAGGAAAATTTAAGGGGACTCTTCAATCAAGAGAAGCCAAGGCTTAAAGCCATGTTCCATAAGGAGAATGAGCCAGTCGCTGGGCACCTCCTCAACTTTCTGCCGCTAAACCTGTGTGCCCAGACATTCTCCCCTCCTCTCCCACACCGCTGAGAAAGGCGGCTCGCCTCTCATGAGGGCCATTTCTCTGTCTCCTGTCATCATTTTAAGTTTCCTCAGACACATCACCTTCTCCATCGTCTCCTCTCCCTCTTGACTGACCCTTCATGTGAACATATCAGCTTGTGTTTATTTCTATATTTTTATTTTTTAACTTTATTTTTATTTGCACATATTTGCCATACATATTGAGCACATTCATCATAAGGAATTTGTACTTGTACATAATATATTTTAATTTTTTACCATTTCTCCTCCCCTCCCTTCAATCTTTCTTACAAAAAGCTTTGTTTCCATTTTTCCTTCCATTCTCTTTTTTCCTTTTCCTTTCTTCCCTAGCTTCTCCTTCTCTTATTCCTCTTCCCATTTGAATATGTTCTTTCTACTTCCCAATATCTATCCTTGACCCCCCAAAACTCCACAAAAAATCCTCCACCAACATCTATCTTCCATTATGTTCCTTATTTACCCTTTGGGTTTCTTACAGAAGAGAAACAATGTGATATTTAAACTTGTGTGCCTGATTTATTTCGCTTGGTCTCTGTTATGGATTAAAAACTGGTGGTCAACTTCACACCAGCTGAATTGAATCAGCATGGTGCTGAGTGTAGATGGCCCACCTGAGGAACGTTGCCAGCATAAAAGGAGACGTGGAGGGGAAGAGCGGGGCATTGTGGGTTCTCCTAAGCGTTGTTGTTTGGAGCTGTTGGTTCTCCTGAGGAGCTGGTCATGCTGGCTCCCCTGATATGAACTCGGCTGTTATCAGAGGAGCTCGGGACCTTGTCGCTGAGAGTGGCTGCGGTTCACTTTAGGGGAGCTCTGGTCCTCACTTTCAGCATTGCTTCCTGGCTCCGGAGGGGAAGATGTGTGCTGTTTAATCTCCAGGAGAAGCTGTCACGCTGGTTTTCTGATATGTACTCGACTGTTTTCATCGTCAGAGGAGCTGGGGACCCCACTGTCGCTGAGGATGGCTGTGGTACTTTTCAGGGGAGCCCTGGTCCTTATTTTGAGCATCACTTCCTGGCTCCAGTGCAGAGCCCTCAGCCTGCTGGCACAGATCCTTCACCCCGCTGGCATAGACTTTCTAGCTTCCACCGCTGACCTTTGGGCCTTCCCAGTGCAGATCCGTGAAACAGACTTGCATGAGTCCTTGTCGTGGGCTCTGGAGCTCCAGCTGGACTCGTGGGAGGCATTGCCATGTGCTCTAGGTCTTCAGCTGGACTCATGCAGGACATTGCTGTGGG